>SJYC01041544.1:0-13385 GCA_006408675.1 Madoqua kirkii | reverse complement strand
CTGCCCATTTATTTCCCATTAACTTTTTAATTTTTCAGTGTTCTTTCAGGCCTTTTGATTACATTAAAGAGACCTCTTTAGAGGTCCTAAGGTCTTTAATCTCTCCCTTTGAATAAGAACGTCTGTAGGGAATCGGAGGCATCTAATGTTTAAAGTCAATCCTGATCCACAAATTAAAAAGATTTTCTGTACTAAGAGAATAGGTTCAGAATATAGTTACTATAAGTGTGATTCTGAAAAAAAAAAAAAAAAACATCAGGAGTTGGCTTATAAGAAAAAAAACTTCACAAAATTAATTTTGTGAATTTGGTTGATGTAGAAAATTTTACTATTGGCCTAGGTGGCTGGAAAGCACACGCCAGGTTGGCAGCTGCAGCTTGACTTGTAGACCATCACATGCTGGGACAGCACCTGAGTGAAGATCTGGCAGGTAGAAAAAGCACTCTGGAATTCCTGAGTGACGGCCAGAAAGCAGAATGTGAATTTGGCAAGAGCACTACCAGGTGCTGAGTCTTGGGCCTAAGCATTCCTCAAAATAACAGGTAGATTATAAATGTTTATTTCCCACATTGATAGCAAATGAGTACTTAAGTGTTATGTGCATTTTAATGGACTGAGTACTTATTTGATGATAAGCACCTAGTATAAGCTAATTCAGTTTAACATGGATTTATATTGGATTAAAATCCTGAAATAATTTTCCTGTCAATGTGTACTTAGCCTCTTCTGCAATTTTGTGTGTTAGCTCTTAAAAAATAATCAGAATTAGAAGATAAAATAATCAGTTGTTTATTTTAGAAATACTAGGTCTAGGGACTTCCCTGGCAGTCCAGTGGTTAAGAATTTGTACTTTCACTAGAGGGTATGGGTTTGATTCCCGGTCTGGGAACTAAGATCTTGCATGGTGTGTAGCATGGCCAAAGAAAAAAAAAAGGTACTGAATCTGGAGACTGACAGTTTAATTGCTAAATCTTTGCTTCCTAATAAGGTAGCCCTTTGCTTACCAAACCCAATGGCTTAAGAATCTCTTCCAAGAGTGAGAAATGTGGTAAACGGGTTCTATGCTCCCTGCATCCCCTTCTCCCCATGCATGTGTGTGTGCACGCACACACAACACACACGACATACGCAGGCACAGAGGAGGAAAGGTGCGCCGACAAGGAAGGAGGTCCAGAGACTGTGGCAAGTTTTTATATTTAACAATCTTTCATCAGTCTTTTCATCTAAATAGTCACTTTGTTTAACAAGCTGTCCTTAGAGTATCGATTGTATCCCTTCCTCAAGAATCTTCCACACTTAGATGCTTAATAATTTCTGTAATCATATAAGCATCACTCTGCCCTCACTGATCTTTCTTTTCAGGTTTCGGTTTTTGTGGGGAGACTGGATGGAGCGACTAGGATGGGAGCATTTAGACTGCCAAATGGCAGCATTAAATCTCTAGGTATCTTGAAGGCTGAGAAGGAAGATTGAAGATGCATTGAAAGAGGAGGCAGAAAAGCAACTAGAACGCGCCTCCTGCCCCTGAACACTGCCAGTGCCCTGGCGGTGCCTGTTCTCACCTTGCACTCTTCTTTCCCAGTCGGTCCTGGCCCTCTGGGGCTTGTGGAGGCTGGGAAAGGCCTGCAGGGTTGAGAGTGGCAGTCTGATTAATTTTGACGAGAATTACAGGGTAAAGGAGAGCCAAGCTTTGCCTCACTGAACCAACTCTGTTTTCTCGTATGTGTCTGTGCTCAGTTGCTCAGTCGTGTCCCACTCTTTGTGGTCCCATAGCCTGTCAGGCTCCTCTGTCCGTGGTATTTTCATGCAAGAACACTGGAGTGAATTGCCATTTCCTCCTCCAGGGGATCTTCCCAACCCGGGGATTGAACCTGCGTCTATCACATCCTCCGTATTGGTAAGCAGATTCTTTACCACTAGTACTACCTGTTTTCCCAATTCACTGCTATTCCTTCTTTTTTTTCCCTCTTAAGTTATTGTCCTTTTATTTATTACTAGTCTTTAATTCCGGAGAAGGCAATGGCAACCCACTCCAGTACTCTTGCCTGGAAAATCCCATGGGTGGAGGAGCCTGATAGGCTGCAGTCCATGGGGTTGCTAAGAGTCGGACATGACTGAGCGACTTCACTTTCACTTTTCACTTTCATGCATTGGAGAAGGAAATGGCAACCCACTCCAGTGTTCTTGCCTGGAGAATCCCGGGGACGGGGGAGCCTGGTGGGCTGCTGTCTGTGGGGTCGCACAGAGTCGGACACGACTGAAGCGACTTAGTAGCAGCAGCAGCAGTCTTTAATTCATACATAAGTGGGCATGCCTTTTTTCTCTCCTGCCCCATTGAATCCATTATCCTGGTTTAAAGTTCTTAAAAGAAAAAAAAAAAACAAACTTATATTTCTCTCTCCACCAAAATATCTTTCTATATCTTACTCTTTTTCTGCCAAACTTTTTAAAAGAATAAGATGCTGTCATCTCTTCTTCAGATCACACTACTTAACTGGGAGTTTTTAGCCTATGTTCTGTGGTTTCCTGAAGTGTCCATTGATAGAAACTGGGCATTCTCTGATTTGAATGGGAAAAAAAATAGTATTTATATTCATATCCTCTAATTGCAATTTACTATTTCTCTCAATTATTAATGTAAGCAACCAGTCCAATTTTAATTAACAGCAAATGTTTCCCTACCAGCCATAGAAATCAAATGTTTCCCTATTGTGTTACAGTTGAAAGAAATATTCTTAACTATCACTTTTAACTACTTTTGAATCATGAGTTATTAGATCTGCTACATCTTATTATTTTAATGTATTAATAAAAAGCATATATTTTACTATATCACATTTTTACATATTTTGATGACTATTTTATATAACTGATTTTTCATAATACAGTCTGTTTTTATTTTACCCATTTAAAAACATTACTTTGAAAAGTGGTGTATAGTCTTCATTAGACTGATAAAGGAGCTATGATGTAAAAACTTGGTTAGGAGCAGCTGCCTCTTAACCCCATCTGTCTTCATATCTCCAAAATAGCTCCCTCAGTGACCACTCATCACCTTTACCCAATGTCCTCAGTCATTCTGCAGTGTATTTGTATCATTTGATGCCATCAGTTATTTTTTGTTACTCTCTTCCGTTTTGTGTTTAATATCAAATGCTTACTGGACCCATTGGCTCATCTTAGAAAATATCTCATAATACCTTCTTAACTTATCTGCTTTGAGTTTCTTGTCCCTCAAAACTAATTACAGCTGGAATTACCATCCTAAAATGTAGTTAGAAACATGTCATTCACATTCTCAGAAACTTTCAGTGGTTCCCCATTCTTTCTGCTTTTATTTCAAGTTTTATTCTTTGTTCGTGTATAGTTGACTGAATTACCTTTCTAAAATGGGGTAGAACTACCGCATTCCCTTTTTCAAAAACCTTCAGTAATTTCCAGGTAAGGAAGTATGGCATTCAAGACTTTGCATGGACTATCTACATCTTGACTTCCTAGCCTCTTCTACAGCAGTATTAATCTCACATTTATTCTGTATATTTTATCATCTTTCATGTCTCTGGGCCTTTGATCCTGTTTTCTCTAGAGAAAAATCATCCTTTCCATTCCTGACTCCATTCCACATCTTGCCCTACCAGAGACACATACACAATAGGATATATAGGAATGTGTCATTGTTGTCATTCTGTTCTTAGCTTATACATCCACCTCTCAGAACTTTCTCAAATCTGAGCCAATGTCTTTGTCTCTTGTAGTCCATGATATCAGGCTTCCTTGGTGCCTCAGTGGTAAAGAATCCTCCTGCCAATGCAGGAGATGCAGGTTCAATCCCTGGGTCGGGAAGATACCCTGGAGAAGGAAATGGCAACCCACTCCACTGTTATTGCCTGGAAAATCCCATGGACAGAGGAGCCTGGTGAGCTTCAGTGTATGGGTCGCAAAAGAGTTGGACATGACTTAGCAACTAAACAACAACAACTCCATGACATATCACTATTAATCGCATTAATTTTGACATGCCCTATATTGTATAGGTATTCTTCTATTTGGTTTCTTTAGTATATTTGTATTCCTTAGTGTAGCAGCTGTATTCATGTTTGCACCCTCTCTCTTCACTCAGTATCTCTCATAGTAGGTATTTAAATAAACATAAACATTTCTTAAGTGAATATATGAATTCATTGAATACTGACTTAACCTGGTTGACTTTGTTTGATTAGGTGAGCATGGACCAGGCTGCTATTGTCCTGCCTTTTACCTCTGTTATTGCCTGGAAAATCCCATGACAGAGGAGCCTGGTGAGCTTCAGTGTATGGGTCGCAAAAGAGTTGGACATGACTTAGCAACTAAACAACAACAACTCCATGACATATCACTATTAATCGCATTAATTTTGACATGCCCTATATTGTATAGGTATTCTTCTATTTGGTTTCTTTAGTATATTTGTATTCCTTAGTGTAGCAGCTGTATTCATGTTTGCACCCTCTCTCTTCACTCAGTATCTCTCATAGTAGGTATTTAAATAAACATAAACATTTCTTAAGTGAATATATGAATTCATTGAATACTGACTTAACCTGGTTGACTTTGTTTGATTAGGTGAGCATGGACCAGGCTGCTATTGTCCTGCCTTTTACCAGAGTATTATAAAAAGTATTAGTTGTGCACATTTAAAAACAGAATTTGGTCACCTAGCTAACATCTGCAAAAATGCCATAAGAACTAAGTTACTTCATATCTAATGATAAGACTATCAAAAGAGATTCTTAAGTCATAGGATTTTTTTCATAAAAGATTTGTTAAATAACAATTATTTAAGGGAGAAAATTATTATGGCTTTAATTTTTTATAGTAACTTACAGATCTTAAGAGAAAGCTAATTCTGAAAAGTATACTAATTTATTACTTTATTAAATGTTAATGAAATTATGAGAGGTGGAGGCAATGGCTGATCATTGTCTACAGCCATTTATTTTAAAATAATTTTCCACAATCTACCATCTATATTGATAAACTGAAAGAAATGTTTTCTCCTTTTCTATAAGAAAACCTTTGTTTCCTTTCAGGTACTTATTATACTTTCTTCTAATTTTTTACTTCCATTTTCTTCCATGTCCCTTCACTTCTGCCCACCATCAAAATCAATGTATTTCTTGTAAACTACTGATTGCCAGTCTTTTTTTAAAAAACAAGAAATAGACCTCTTTATTCCTGCCTTGTTTTCCCTCATCCCAGCCATTTAAAATTTTTTTAATAAATTTATTTTAATTGGAGGTTAATTACTTTATAATATTGTATTGGTTTTCCCATACATCACCATGTATCTGCCACAGGTATACACGTGTTCCCCATCCTGAACTCCCCCTCCCTCCTCCCTCTGTACCATCCCTCTGGGTCATCCCAGTGCACCAGCCCCAAGCATCCAGTATCATGCATTGAACCTGGGCTGGCGACTAGTTTCATATATGATATTATACATATTTCAATGCCATTCTCCCAAATCATCCCACCCTCTCCCTCTCCCACAGAGTCCAAAAGACTGTTCTATACATCTGTGTCTCTTTTGCTGTCTCGCATGCAGGGTTATCGTTGCCATCTTTCTAAATTCCATATACATGCGTTAGTATACTGTATTTGTGGTTTTCTATTGATTTCTGGCTGTACTGGGTCTTTGTTGCTGTACACAGGCTTTCTCCAGTTGCGGTGAATGGGAGCTACTCTCTGGTTGCAGTGAGCGAGCTTCTCACTGCAGTAGCTTCTCTTGTTGCAGAGCCTGGGCTCTAGGTGTGTGGGCTTCAGTAGTTCTGGTGCATGGGTTTAGTTGCCCAAGGCATGTGGAATCTTCCCAGACGAGGGATTGTACCCATGTTCCCTGCATTGGCAGGTGGATTCTTTACCACTGGACCACCAAGGAGGTTCCCCAGCCATTTTTCTACTCATATTCCTTAGTAAGCTTTTTACCATTACCTTCTTTTTTTGGAATATTTTTTTTCTTCCAGTTTTAGCAAGATATAATTGCTGTAGCACTGTATACATTTAAAGTTTACAGCAGATATTTGACTTACATACATCATGAGACGATTATTACAATAAGTTTAGTAAACATCTATCATCTCATATAGATACAAAATTAAAGAAATAGAAAAAGTATTCTTCCTTGTGATGAGAACTCTTAGGATTTACTCTAAACTTTTACATATAATGTACAGCAGTGTTATTTATATTTATCATGTTGTACATTGCATCCCAAGTACTTTTTTATCTTATAACTGGAAGTTTGTACCTTTTGACTGCCTTCCCCTACCCTTGCCCCTAGTAACCACGAATCTGATCTTTTTCTATTTTTTTTGTTTGCGTTGAGGTATAATTGACCTACAACACAATGTTAGTTCCTGTTATACATCATTGTGATTTGGTATTTCTATACTTCTCAAAATAATCACCAAGATAAATCTAGTTATGATGTGTCACCATACATATATTCATATTTATTGATACCATTGTCTTCTAATTATCCTTATTAGCCAAAGCATTCCATGATACTTAAATCTTGAATTGCTTTTCTTCTAAAAAAGAAAAACTTCTTTTCCAAAAAAGTTTTTGGCTTTTCCAAACTAAACGTTATTCCCCTTTCCCTCTGAGAGACATTGTTCTAAATCATTTTATTATTTTAACAAAATTCATATTGTGAGATCATGAACAAAGGCAGAACTTTACAGTTCTATTAATGAAGACATAAACTAATGAAAATCAGGTTTTCTCTCTTTTGTACTGAAGTTTCACTTTCAGGATAAAAAGTTTCACTTTTAAGATAAGAATTAATATTTACTATGTGCCAAGCACTTTTTCTCAATTCCTGGATCGGGAAGATCCCCTGGAGAAGGGCATGGCAACACATTCCAGTTGTTGTCATTCTTGCCTAGAGAATCCCATGGACAGAGGAGCCTGGTGGAACCATGCACAGAGTTGGGCATGGCTGAAGTGGCTTAGCACGTATGCACGCATGCACTATTAGGTTATTATATACTTATTACAACTCTGTGCTCTTGCTGGGATTTTTATCCCCATTTTATGGTTGAGGAAACTGAGATATGGAGCACTTGTATCATTTGTCCAGGATATTTGGATACTTTCTGAGAGAGGGTGTGTTACAGTGTCAGTTCTTATAGCCATTACATTATGAGATCTCTCTCTTGCTCATCCTGTTTTTTGTGAACACCATGCTGGAATAAGCTCTGTCCTAGAACTTATAGTAAGGGGTCCAGTACAGGTTTCAGAATACCAGTAAATTAGATATTAGAAATAGTGGTGCATATATAGGAACACATGGCCCAGTCTAGTCTAGTTCCCTTTGGTATGTGGGACAATTACTTTGTCACTGAGAAGAAGTTTGAGTAGAACACCATATCCCTTTTCTCACATCAGCAAAATCGTGATACCCAAATGTGGCAAAGCAAGTAAATTAAAAAAAAAAAAAAAACTAACAAGCTAGTTTTATGATTATTGATGTAAAAAGTCATAGGGAAGTATCAGCATATATACTATAATCCTCCAAAATGTTTTGATATTGGTAAATCTGTTAATTTAGTTCACAATATTAGTAACTCAGAGATGATTATGATCATGTTCAGTTCAGTCGCTCATTCATGTCCCACTCGTTGCGACCCCATGAGTTGCAGCACGCCAGGCCTCCCTGTCCATCACCAATTCCCTGAGTTCACTCAAACTCACATCCATTGAATCGGTGATGCCATCCAGCCATCTCATCCTCTGTCATCCCCTTCTCCTCCTGCCCTCAATCCCTCCCAGCATCAGAGTCTCTTCCAATAAGTCAACTCTTCGCATGAGGTGGCCAAAGTACTGGAGTTTCAGCTTTAGCATCATTCCTTCCAAAAAACACCCAGAACTGATCTCCTTTAGAATGGACTGATTGGATCTCCTTGCAGTCCAAGGGACTCTCAAAAGTCTTCTCCAACACTCCAACATTGATGCTTCTTCAGAAGCATCAATTCTTCTGCACTTAGCTTTCTTCACAGTCCATCTCTCACATCCATACATGACTACTGGAAAAACCATAGCCTTGACTAGACGGACCTTTGTTGGCAAAGTAATGTCTCTGCTTTTTAATAAGCTGTGTAGGTTGGTCATAGCTTTTCTTCCAAGGAGAAAGCATCTTTTAATTTCATGGCTGCAATCACCATCTGCAGTGATTTTGGAGCCCCCCCCAAAAATCTGACACTGTTTCCACTGTTTCCCCATAATCATCTTAATATATCATAATAATTCAATCCACATTTTAAATTTTTTTTCCTAAATCTTTCATGTAGAAGGAAAGCATACCTCTATAAGGAACTTTCTAAAGGCCACATATTGTGTGGTATGTAAATGTATAGCTCTATATACATATAATTACATATAGGTACAGAAGATGAGATGGTTGGATGGAATCAGCGACTCAATGGACATGAGTTTGAGTGAACTCCGGGAGTTGGTGGTAGACAGGGAGGCCTGGCGTGCTGCGATTCATGGGGTTGCAAAGAGTCGGACACAACTGAGCAACTAACTAAACTGAACTGAACACTTACTGAGAGCTTACTTTGTGCCTGGCACTGTTCCAGTGTTAAGTGTTTTGTATATATTAACTCATAAATCTCAAAACAACTATTTGTATACAGCTGAAGCATGAACCTAACCAGACATCAGTGTAATGTGCTGTGTGCTAAGTATAATGCTTGATAGTAAAACACTAAAGACATTCCCGTTAATACCAGGAACAACACACAATAATCACTGTTAACATTACAATGTAATTAGACAAAAGTATGGGGCAACAGATATAAAAATTGGTAAGAAAGAGGCAATCTGATGATTTTACATTATTATATATGCCTGGAAAACCCAAGAGCCTCAGTGAAGCACTAATAGAAACACTGAGTTCCCTGAGATACCTGATTCACTAAAGTTTCATATATGAGAATAAAATAATTATTTTTTTAGACACCAGTAACACCTAGTTAGAAAATATGAGGGAAGGAAAAAACCACCATTCATAGCAAGAATAAAAGCAAAATATTTTAAGACAAGTTTAAAAAGAAATTTATAAGCCCCCTACAAAGAAATCTAGGGAACTATATTGAGAGAGGAAATTTCAATAAATTATTCCTGATTAAACAATATAATCTTTCGTGCTTTTTAAGCAAGTATTACCGCAACACACTCTCCATCAAACTCCCATTAGCTTTTTGGTTGAAACTTGTCAAAACAGTTCTTAAGTATCAAAGCACATACATGCAAAAGATTCTCCTCTGATTCAAATGGTGTGTAAAGTTGTGAGAAGCGTTGCCCTGCAAAGCTCTTCATGATGTGGCTTCCCTGGACCTCGCCTTTCTGACCTCACTTTCTGACTCCTCCCCTTGCTCACCGCCACCAGTCATAAAGGCCACCTTGCTGTCCCGTGAACACGCGCTCATCTCCGAGCTTTGTACTTAGCCCTGCCTCCTCCTGTTACACCTTCCTTCCACTTCATTCAGTATCTGCTCAGATACCACCTTATCAGAGAAGCCTTCCCTGATTAAAAGTTTCTCTGTAGTATCTATTGTCAACTGACATGTGTTTATCCTTTGCATCCTCTCCCTCTGTGAACTTGGTGAGAGAAGGGACTGGCTTTGTTCCTGCTGTATCCCCAGGACCTGGCACCTAACAGGTGCCCATTTGCCGAATGAAACCGGCATTAAAAATGACAGGTTCGGTCACTAAGAATTCTGAGGAGAGAGTGAGATTACAGTCAATCTTGTTTCTCCTTGAACAGTTTGCTCTTGAACATCACAGGCAGTAGGGACACCACCCACCCTCTGTGTAATCAGAAACTCTTCTCTAACTTCAGTTGGCCCTCAGGATCCAGTGTTCCGCACCCCTGGATCAGCCATCCCAGAATCACAGAGTCTTGTGGATGCATGCATTTCAAACCCAGTGTTGTTGCAGGGTCAACCATAGTTATGGTCTATGAAGTTACTACAAATACTGAACCACTGCTCCTGAGGATATACAAGATTAGGTTCCTGCAAGCCTCCTGTCAGAACATTTTTCATGGACCAATCAATCCATAACCTTATTGTATATGTGGTACTGTTTGAAAAAGTGAAAGCAAAGTTGCTCAGTCGTGTCCAACTGTTTGCAACCCATGGACTGTAGCTTGCCAGGCTCCGCCATCCATGGGATTTTCCAGGCAAGAGTACTGGAGTGGTTTGCCATTTCCTTCTCCAGGGGATCTTCCGGACCCAGGGATCGAACCCGGGTCTCCCACATTGCAGGCAGACTGACGCTTTACTGTCTGAGCCACCAGGGAAGCTAAACAGTACTGTGGTACTGTTTGCTGCTGCTGCTAAGTCGCTTCAGTCATGTCCAACTCTGTGCGACCCCATAGATGGAAGCCCACCAGGCTCCCCCGTCCCTGGGATTCTCCAGGCAAGAACACTGGATTGGGCTGCCATTTCCTTCTCCAGTGCGTGAAAATGCAAAGTGAAAGTGAAGTCGCTCAGTCATGTCCAACTCTTCGCGACCTCATGGATGGTAGCCTACCAGGCTCCTCCATCCATGGGATTTTCCAGGCAAGAATACTGGAGTGGGGTGCCATTGCCTTCTCCGGTGGTACTGTTAGAGACACTTTATTTAAAGTATTGAGACACTGTCAATTCATTAACATTGAACTCGAAACCTGTAACAGCTCTGTAACTTGTACCTGAACAAAGCTTACCTAACATGCATATTTTTTTCACAAGACACATCACATCTTTCTTGCACTTAGATAGCACTTCAGCACTAGACTTGAGGCCCATCTACACAGCAAATTCACCAACAGAAAGCACAAAAATGCAAAAATCATAGAGCTAACCAGTCCTTTTTAGGACACTTGTTTCAACATGAGGGATTTGTTCAGCCTCAGCTGGAATGTGTGCTTCTGGCAACTCAGATTTTTCGCCTCTCTGCACATGCACATGGCTGTGGAATGACTGTAAAGCACTGCAAAGATTGATTTGGGGGTAAATAGATGTCAGTGAATAGGCAAGTTTGTAAGAACAAAATCTGCAAATAATGAGGACCAACTATACATCATTCTTCCAATAATATTTACTGTGTTTCTACTATGTGCCATGCCCCCAGACACTCAGACGTTTATCAAGTCCCAACCGTATGCCAGGCCGTGTGCAATACTCAGATAATCCAAAAATGAGTTTGACGGTGTTCTGGGAAAGGTTTCAAGGCAGAGTTGGGAACCTTCAATACTAATAGGTGAGATTTTAACCTGTGAAGCTATGGAGAAAGGTATTTTAGGGAAAAGAATCTTTAAGTCAGTGTTCTTAAACTTGGCTGTACATTAGAATCATCTGGCCTATGGCCATGCTTCACCCAGACCAAAAAAAATAAACATCTCTCGGGATGAAACTCGTATGCCAGTATATTTTAAATCTCCCCAGATGATTCCAATGTGCAACCAAATTGAAAGAACTACTGCTTTAAATCCTCGTGTTTGGCTGGAGTGCAGGTTATGTGAAGGGATGTAAAGAACAAATAAATCTGGTAAAGAGATTTTTGGCTCAGTTATTGAAATGCTGTAATTTAGCACATATTTATTAAGCACCTGTAGGCACTCTGCTAGTGCTAGAGATAGAGCAGAAAACAAAATACAAGAATCTTTGGTCCGTTAAGAGTTTATGGTTGAATTGTTTTGGCAGCTGTTTAGGATGATTCATAGTCTAGATTTAACTTATAGTATTTGGTGATTTGCATTTAGAAGGAATCTTGTCCTAAATGCTCAGAAGTCTAAATTTAATTGTAAATTACTATATCATCCTCTGATATGAATAGAACTCTATAAAGAAAAAATTGTGTTGTGAACTTCTGTGCTAGTGTTAGAATTTTCTAACACAACCATTAATTTTGTTGGCTTTCGAGAGTTTTTCAGTTTCTTTCACACTAGGACAATTATCTAAAACCAGTAGTACCATTGGAAGTACTAACTCAAGCATTTCATTTCTCCTCTTATAGGAATTGGTGTATAAGAAACAACTGTCTTGATTATTAGTAAGAATTTATATTTAGATCAAGCTTACAATTAACAAAGAACTTTAATTGGGTCATAGTCGGTTTGCAACTCCTTTTATATTATATGCCGTAAGCTACATTTTATTTTTTCCTGAGTTCCTTTATATTTAATGTCCTATTATACTGTCTTCTAGATCATTAGCAAGAACAGAGACCCCTAATGATAGCATCCTCTTATAATTCTGTCTAAAACGGGTATTCCTTATGGTCTGAGTCTGTCAATTTCACTTTTAAACTTTTGGTCAAGCAGTTTTGAATTAGTTTGCTAAATAGTTATTTAACACCTAAAAAAAGAAAAGACCTGTGCCAGCCTCATACTCTGAGCTGAAACGAATGTGCATCAGTGAGCATGTGTGGGTTGGAAGTGGGAGGTTCCTTGCTGTGAGGTCAGAAGGAGAGACTAGGCTTTGAGAGGGATGTTGTAAATGTTTTTATCATTACTGTCAGAGATGAGGTGCCACATATACCATCTGGTTGTGTTATAATGCAGAGAATATGTCTTGCATATATTTCATATAAAATTGTACAGTTTGGGTCAGCTTTTCGTCAGTTTCAGTGGTGCTTAATACAACTGTGTGTTTTGTTAACATGGATGATATCATGTGCTTCATACTTCTTTTGAATCATACAGGTCCTTTTTCCCTCATGAATTTTCTCTCTCCCACTCCCTACACAGCTGCCTTAGCAACCTAGTACATCATTTGGGGTTCATTTATATTCCCTGAGCTCTACTAAAATCTCTCATTCCTTGAGTATTTGCAAGTTTTATAGGAGTTGAAGGTCACCTTTTTTAAAGACTTGCTTGTTTATTCAAATCTTTTTAAAATGTGAAATGGAGCTCGCGGGGCCTTAGGGGAGAGAATTGCCTGGCCATCCAGTGGTTAGGACACGGTGCTGTCACTGCTGTGGGCTCAGGTTTGATCTCTGGTCCGGGAACTTCAGTCCCACAAGTCAAGCTGCACAGCCAAAAAAAAAAAAAAAAAAAAACTAAATGGAAAGCTAGTCATTAGGAAATATTTGAAATCTTAGGATATGGGTCATATTGTCACTTAACGTGACTATAGGAAAGTTTCTTTGTTTTTGGATCACTGAGAAGAAATACTACTTTGTGGATTTACTATTTGTCTCTGAACCATAAAGAGAATCCAGAGTTATCTTCTCTTAGTGATACGGCACTGAGGTTTTCTTATAGTGAATTTTGATTTGGGGAAGCATTATCTTTCTTTGTTACAGAATGGTTTCTTTTATTTTTTTAACTTTATCCCTTCACAGTGTTTTTA
>SJYC01041541.1:0-12567 GCA_006408675.1 Madoqua kirkii | reverse complement strand
CAGTTGTTGTGTTTTTATTTTCATTAGTTTCTATGCATATTTTTATTTTTATTTTTATTTTTATGTGATTTTTTGGTTATTCAGCAAGGTGTTGTTCAGCCTCTATATGTTGGAATTTTTAAATTTTGCTCCTGTAATTGAGATCTAATCTTACTGTATTGTGGTCAGAAAAGATGATTGGAATTATTTCAGTTTTATTGAATTTACCAAGCCTAGATTTATAGCCCAAGATGTGATCTATCCTGGAGAAGGTTCCATGTACGCTTGAGAAAAAGGTGAAATTTCATTGTTTGGGGGTGAAATGTCCTATAGATATCAATTAGATCTAACTGGTCTATTGTATCATTTAAAGTTTGTGTTTCCTTGTTTTCTATGCATATTTTTATTTTTATTTTTATTTTTATGTGATTTTTTGGTTATTCAGCAAGGTGTTGTTCAGCCTCTATATGTTGGAATTTTTAAATTTTGCTCCTGTAATTGAGATCTAATCTTACTGTATTGTGGTCAGAAAAGATGATTGGAATTATTTCAGTTTTATTGAATTTACCAAGCCTAGATTTATAGCCCAAGATGTGATCTATCCTGGAGAAGGTTCCATGTACGCTTGAGAAAAAGGTGAAATTTCATTGTTTGGGGGTGAAATGTCCTATAGATATCAATTAGATCTAACTGGTCTATTGTATCATTTAAAGTTTGTGTTTCCTTGTTAATTTTCTGTTTAGTTGGTCTATCCATAGATGTGAATGGGGTATTAAAGTCTCCCACTATTATTGTCTTATTGTTAATTTCCCCCTTCATACTTGTTAGCATTTGTCTTACATATGGCAGTGCTCCTATGTTGGGTGCATATATATTTATCATTGTTATATCTTCTTCTTGGATTGATCCTTTGATCATTATGTAGTGTCCTTCTTTGTCTCTTTTCACAGCATTTGTTTTAAAGTCTATTTTATCTGATATGAGTATTGCTACTCCTGCTTTCCTTTGGTCTCTATTTGTGTGGAATACCTTTTTCCAACCCTTCACTTTCAGTCTGTATCTGTCCCTTGTTTCAAGGTGGGTCTCCTGTAGACAACATATACAGGTTTTGTGGGGTTTTTTTTTTAATCCATTCAGCCAATCTTTGTCTTTTGGTTGGTGCATTCCACCCATTTACATTTAAGGTAATTATTGATAAGTATGATCCCATTGCCATTTACCTTATTGTTTTGCATTCAAGTTTACTCTGTCTTTCCTGTCTAGAGAAGATTCTTTCACATTTGTTGGAGAGTTGGCTTGGTGGTGCTCAATTCCTCAGCTTTTGCTTGTCTGGACAGCTTTTGATTTCTCCTACATATTTGAATGAGATCCTTGCTGGGTACAGTAATCTGGGCTGTAGGTTATTTTCTTGCATCACTTTAAGTATGTCCTGCCATTCCCTCCTGGCCTGAAGAGTTTCTATGGAAAGATCAGCTATTATCCTTATAGGAATCCCCTTGTGTGCTATTTGTTGTTTTTCCCTTGCTGATTTTAATAGTTTTTCTTTGTGTTTGACCTTTGTTAATTTGATTAATATGTGTCTTGGAGTGTTTTGACTTGGGTTTATACTGTTTTGGACTCTCTGGGTTTCTTGGACTTGGGTGATTATTTCCTTCTTCATTTTAGGGAGTTTTCAACTATTATCTCCTCAAGTGTTTTCTCATGGTCTTTCTTTTTGTCTTCTTCTTCTGGGACTCCTATGATTCAAATATTGAGGTGTTTAACATTTTCCCAGAGGTCTCTGAGATTGTCCTTATTTCTTTTAATTCGTTTCTCTTTTTTCCTCTCTATTTCATTTATTTCTACTTTCTATCTTCTACTTCACTTATCCTATCTTCTGCCTCCATTATTCTACTGTTGATTCCCTCCAGAGTGTTTTGATCTCACTTATTGCATTATTCATTATATATTGACTTTTTTTTTATTTCTTCTAGGTTCTTGTTAAACCTTTCTTGCATCTTCTCAATCCTCATCTCCAGGCTACTTATCCATTTTGTTTTCAAGATTTTGGATCATTTTCACTATCATTATTTGGAATTCTTTATCAGGTGATTCCCTATCTCTTCCTCTTTTGTTTGGTTTGGGGCTCTTTTATCCTATTCTTTTACCTGCTGAATATTTATCTGCCTTTTCATCTTTTTTATATTACTGTGTTTGGAGTGGCCTTTCCATATTCTGGCAGTTTGTGGAGTTCTCTTTATTGTGGAGTTTTCTCACTATGGGTGGGGTTGGATGGGTGCCTTGTCAAGGTTTCCTGATTAGGGAAGCCTGAGTCGTTGTTCTGGTGGGTGAGCAGATTTCTGTCAAGAGTGCAATAAAGTGTCCAGTAATGAGTTATGAGATGTCAGTGGATTTGGAGTCACTTTGGGCGGCTTGTATATTGAAGTTCAGGGCTACGTTCCTCTGTTGCTAGAGAATTTGTGTGGTATGTCTTCCTCTGGCCCTTGTTGGCCCATGGGTGGTGCTTGGTTTCAGTGTAGGTATGAAAGTGTTTGATGAGCTCCTATTGATAAATGTTCCATGGAGTCAAGAGTTCTCTGTTGTTCTCAGGATTTGGACTTAAGTCTCTTGCCTCTGGTTTTCAGTCTTATTCTTACAGTAGGCTCAAGACTTCCCCATTTATATAGCATCAATGATAAAACCTCTAGGTTAAAGATGAAAAGTTTCTCCACAGTGAGGGAAACCCAGAGAAGTTCCCAGAGTCATATGGAGAAGAGAAGAGGGAGGAGGGTAATAGAGGTGACCAGGAGGAGAAGAGGGGGGATCAAAAGAGGAAAGAGCAAGCTAGCCAATAATCACTTCCCTATGTGCTCTCCATAGTCTGGATCCCTCAGAGATGTTCATGGAGTTACATAAAGAAGAGAAGAGAGAGGAAGGAGACAGAAGTGGCCAGGAAGATAAAGGGGAGAATCAAAAGGAGAGAGGCAGATCCAGCCTCTGTTCCCTAAGTGTTCTCCACATCCCGGAGTACACAAAGAAATTCACAGAGTTGAGTAGAGAAGAGAAGGGGGAGGGAGGAAATAGAGGCCACCTGGTGGAGAAACAGGAGAGTCCAAAAGAGGAGAGAGCAGTCAAGCCAGTAATCTCCCTCCCATGTCAAAATGGGCACTGAAGATTGAGTTGTTAAAGATATGTAATTGATAACAAATACCAAAAAGCAAAGCTTAAAAATCTACAATAGACGTTGGATTCTCAAAAATATAGTATTAAAGGGAAAAAAGTCACAAAAGTTATAAAATATGTATATGTGAAGCTTGCTTTAAAAAATAGGGTCTTTTTTTGCAAAGTAATAGTAGGTTATAAAAATGAAAATTAAAGGAGTAATAAAGGACTTAAAAATTTTTTTAAATAAAGAATGACAATAGTAAAAATATATCTGGGACTTTCTCTGGTGTTGTTGTGGACAGTGTAGGGTAAATTCATTTTCAAATAGTTCCTTTATCCAGCTTATACGTCTCAAGATCTAAAGGTCCCATTCTATGTTCAGTTCAGTTCAGTTCAGTTTAGTTGCTCAGTCATGTCCGACTCTTTGCGACCCCATGAATCACAGCATGCCAGGTCTCCCTGTCCATCACCAACTCCCAGAGTTCTGTCAGACTCATGTCCATCAAGTCAGTGATGCCATCCAGCCATCTCATACTCTGTCGTCCCCTTCTCCTCCTGCCTCCAATCCCTCCCAGCATCAGAGTCTTTTCCAATGATTCAGCTCTTCTCATGAGGTGGCCTGAGTACTGGAGTTTCAGCTTTAGTATCATTCCTTCCAAAGAAATCTCAGGGCTGATCTCCTTCAGAATGGACTGGTTGGATCTCTTTGCAGTCTAAGGGACTCTCAAGAGTCTTCTCAAACACTACAGTTCAAAAGCATCAATTCTTCAGTGCTCAGCCTTCTTCCCAGTCCAACTCTCACATCCATACATGCTGCTGCTGCTAAGTCACTTTAGTCATGTCTGACTTTGTGTGACCCCATAGACGGCAGCCCACCAGGCTCCCCCAAGCTTGGGATTCTCTAGGAAAGAGTACTGGAGTGGAGTGCCATTGCCTTCTCTGCACATCCATACATGACTACTGGAAAAATCATAGCCTTCACTTGACGGACCTTTATTGGCAAAGTAATGTCTCTGCTCTTCAATATGCTCTTTAGGTTGGTCATTACTTTTCTTCCAAGGAGTAAGTGTCTTTTAATTTCATGGCTGCAGTCACTATCTGCAGTGATTTGGAGCCCCCCAAAATAAAAAGTTTGGCACTGTTTCCACTGTTTCCCTATGTAGTTGGTGTTAACTACAGGGTTTTAATCTATTGCACCTGTCACTTCCAAGGTGGTTCCCTATGTTTTAGCTTCTTCTGTTTACTGGTCTCTTTGGTGTCTAATTTCTGCCCTGACATAACGGGGCGGTGGTGGATGCTTTTTTAGGCTCACTTGTTCAGTCGTGCAGTGAGGAGGGAGGAACACTGCAAACAAATAACTCTGGCATGTGTGGGGAGTGCTCGCAGTGATCCTGCCACACTGGGTTTGCCCCCAGCCATGGTGAATGTGCACTCCCTGACCACACTGCTCAGGCTCTAGGTTGCTCTGCCAGGAGCTGTCTGAGGCCAGCCCTGGGTTGTATGCACTTCCCAGGTCTAAGCTGCTCAAGTTCAGGTACTTGGGTATTCCTCAATGGTGAAGACTCCACTGGGCTTGCATTTTGTGCCCTTCTCAGGTCCGAGCAGCTCAGGTGACCAGGTGTTTGATGAGTGTGGTCACTGACATCGCTTCTTCCATCCCTGCCGCTCAGTTTTCTGGGTGTACATCCAGCGTACCTTCTCAGGCAAATGTCCACCGTCCAGAGTCCCAAGATGTCTTGGTTAGCAACAAAGTCTGCTTGCAGTTTGGTAGATGATGCCACTCTGGGGCCGTGATTACCTCTTTCTGGCTCTGGCTGCCCTAGCCTGCCTGTCTCCAGCAGGGGATGGGCTGGTCCGCAGCTGGCTAGCTCTAGTCAGTCCTTTGTTCTGTGAGTGGGCCTGGCAGTATCTTAGGTTAGGGCTTTTTGCAGGGTAGCTATCCCATAGTCTGGTTTGCTATCTAAGTTAGTTCCCTCAGGTTGGCCTCTGGGCATTCAAGTCCTGTCTTTACTCTAAGCAATGCAGTCTGCACCTCCTTGCCTAGCCTCCGCTTGCTAGTGGTGGGTGCAGATGTCTGCACTGCTTCTCTGCTGGGAATTACCATTGGGCACATAATATTTGGGGTTTAAATATTTATTTTTCCTCCTGGTTATGTTGCCCTCTAATGTTCCAAGACTTGCCACAGACTCAAAAGTGAAAGTGTTTCCTGGTGTTTGGAAACTTCTCTCTTTTTTAAGACTCCCTTCTTAGGATGGATCGCCATTCCTACATCTTTTGTCTCTCTTTTTATCTTTTGTATTTTTTCTTATCTCCTTTTGAAGATAGTGGGCTGCTGTTTTGGGTGTCTGATGTCCTCTCCTGGCATTCAGAAGTTGTTTTGTGGAATTTACTGAGCATTCAAATGTTCTTTTGATGAATTTGTGGGGGAGAAAATTGTCTCCCTGTTCTATTCCTCTGCCATCTTAGGACAGCCTTCTTATGTTATATATATATATTTTTAATTGCTAATAAGAGAGTTTTGAATGCTTTGACAAAAAAATGTAATGTCCTTGAGCAATTGTATTTTTCCCATTGATTAGCAAGATGGCATTTATTTTGTTTACTTTTTATTTTTAATTAGAGTATAATTGGCTCACAATGTTGTGTTAGTTTCAGATGTAGAACAAAGTGATTCAGTTGTACAAAGACATGTATCTATTCTTTATTCAAGTTCAGCTTTCATGACCTTTTTATGATTCTTGAACTACCCTGCAAAGTGAAGACTGTGTGAAATTAGGTCAAAGTAAAATTGTGCTGACTTAGAAAGTTGGTGCATGATTATATCATAATATTCACAACTTTATTGTTTACATACTACACTGTCATGACATTAGAAGACTATTAGAATATAGATCAATGTGTCAAATACATTTTCAAAGAAAAAATTATAATTTTTGTGAAATAAAAATATTTATTTATATTTTGGCTATGATGGGTCTTTGTTGTGTACTTGTTCTTTTTCTAGTTCTGAGGAGTGAAGTCTATTCTTTGTTGCAGTGCTTGGGCTTCTCTTGTTGCAGAACGTGGTTTCACTAGTTGCAGCTCACAGGCTCAGTAGTTGTGGCACACAGGCTTATTTGTTCCAAGGCAGGTGGAACTTCTTGAAACAGGGATTGAACCTATGACCTTTGTTTAGCAAGACAGATTCTTAACCACTGGACCACCATGGAAGCCCATCCACATTCATAGCTTCTGTCTGGTCATCATGAAGTCATCCTATCATCACACAGTCAGCTTCTTCTGCTTGGTGAGGGGACTTCCATATCTGGAAATCAGCTCACAAGATATGGCTCAGAATATTATCTATGATTCTTGAGGAGTTCCTAAAGGTCCTTGGCTCTGTTTAGTGACTAAACTAGTGGGCTTTGTCTTGTTTAAAGGCTTAGAGTGTGAGGCATAACTGGGTTTTAGGGTGAAGGTTCTGCTTACAGGCAGAGCCTCTATAAAGACTAGCTTTTCTTTCTTTCTAATCCATTCATTTATTCGTGGGCATTTAGGTGGTCTCTGTATCTTTGATCTTGTCAATAAGAGTAACATGAACACAGGTGTGTGTATATCTTTTTCATGTTTGTGTTTTCCTTAGGAAAATGTTCCGCACTGGATCATAAGCCAGTATTTTGTTCCGTAGTATTTTTTTTTTGAGGTATAGATAGTATTTTGTTTGAGGACCTCTGTATCATTTTCCATAGCAGTTGTACCAATGGACATTCCCATTAACAGTGCACAAGGATTCCCTTTCCTCCACATCTTCACCTGCTGTCTATAGTACTTTGTAGGATAGTCATTCTGTCAGATGTGAGGCGATATCTCATTGTGGTTATGATGTGCATCTCCCCCATAAGGATTGATGTTGAGCATCTTTCCATGTGCCGGTTGGCCATCTGTATATTTTTTTGGGTGAAAAAAAAATCCATTTGTATCTCCTCCCCATTTTTTCCAGGTTGTTCCTTTTTTTTTTTTTTTTTTTTAAGCTCCAAAAAATATCTTGCTAAGGTTTATGTCAAAGAGTGCAAATATTGCTTGTGTTTTCTTAAAGGAGATTTATAGTTTCAGTATCAGGTTGAAATCTTTGACCCCTGTTGAGTTTATTTTTATGGATGGCATGATGAATAAGGAATCAGCATGAAGTGGAATGTGTGATTCATCTTGGGTTCCTGTTTGTCTGAACTGTGAGGTGTAAGTCTGTTCAAGTCTTCTGCCCAGTGTTTTCAACAGGCTGCTTGTTTTTCAGAGGTTGAGTTCAGTATGTTCTTGGTTTTCTTGGATAGAATCTCTTATCAGATGAGTGTTTTGTTCTCTGTTCTTATTTACTTTTTAAAAAATCAGAAAAACTAGGATCAAAGATGATGGAGGAATAGGAAAGGGAGACCACTTTCTTCCCCACAAATTCATCAAAAGAACATTTCAACACTGAGTAAATTCTACAAAATAACTTTTGAATGCTGGCAGAGGACATCAGGCACCCAGAAAAGCAGATCATTGTCTTCAAAAACAGGTAGGAAAAACATAAAAGACAAAAAAAAAGAGAAAAAGGAGGTAGGTAGGGAGCTCTGTCCTGGGAAGGGAGTCTTAAAAAGAGAGAAGTTTCCAAACACTAGGAAACACTCTCGCTGACAAGTCTGTGGCGAGCCTTGAAAGCACAGAGGGCAACATAACAGGGAAGAAAAATAAATAATTAAAGCCAACAGATTATGAGCCCAACGGTAACTCCCCCAGTGGAGAAGCAGCGCAGGCACCTGCATCCGCCACTAGCAAGCAGGGGCTGGGCAGGGCAGGGAGGCGCAGGCTGCAGTGCTTTTTAAGAATTGGGCCAGAATGCCCCAAAATGTAACTAGAGCAAACTAATGGGCTAGCATACCAGACTGTGGGATAGCTACCACGTGAACAGCTCTAACATAAGACACCGCCAGGACTGTACACAGAACAAAGGATGCAACAGAAATAGCCAGCTGCAGACCATCTCCCACTGGTGACAGGCAGCCAGAGCCATAACGGCTGGAAAGGGGCAATCGCAGCCCCAGAGAGACTTTACCTACCAAACTGCAAGTAGGCTTCTTTGCTAACTAAGACTTCTTGGGGTTCTGGACAGTCACCATCTGCATGACAAGGGGCACCAATGGTACACCCAGAAAACTAAGCAGCAGGGAAAAGTGATAAGTCACAGCGACTGTGCTCGCCAGACACCTGAACTACTCGGTCCTGAGAAGGGCACAAAATGCAGGCCCAACTGAATCTGTGCCTCTGAGGACTACCTGAGAGCCGAGCCTGAGCGGCTTAGACCGGGGAGGTAAATGCAGCCTAGGGCCAGTCTCAGATGGTTCCTGGTGGAGCAACACAGAGCCTGAGTGGTGTGTGCCATGTGCAGGGGCATGCCCAGTGTGGCTGAGACACTGCAAGCACACGCCAGTGTTATTTGTTTGCAGCATTCCTCCCTCCCCACAGTGCGACTGAACAAGTGAGCCTTAAAAAAAAAAAAAAAAAAAAAGAGTGTCCACCACTGCCCCCCTTGTGTCAGGGCAGAAATCAGACACCAAGGAGACCAGCAAACAGAGGAAGCTAAACAGAGGGAACCACCTTGAAAGTAACTCCACACTACCCACAACACCAGAGAAAGTCCAGAAATATCTTTACTATTTTTACGACCATTCTCTTTTGTTGTTGTTTGAATGTGTTTTCTTCTTTTCTTTTTCTTCTCCTTTTTAAAAACTTTTTAAAAATTTTTAAGTCCTCTTTTTCCTTTAATTTTAATTTTTATAACCTGCTATCACTTTTCAAAAAAAAACCAAAATCCTATTTTTAAAGCAAACGCCATATATATATTTTGTGTGTGGTTGTTGTTTCTTTTAATAATTCTTGTGACTTTTTTTTCTTCTTGTTCTTCTTTTCCTTAATATTGTATTTTTGAAAATCCAACTTCTACTCTAGATTTTTAATCTTTGCTTTATTGTATTTGTTGTCAATTTTGTACATTTAAAAACCCAATCTTTAGTACCCAATTTTACCTAAGAGTGAGATTATTGGCTTGATCACTGTTTCCTGCTTTGGACTCTCCTTTTTGTTCACCAGGTTGTCTTTGTCTCCTCCCTTCCCCTTCTCTTCTCTACTCAACTCTGTGAATCTCTGTGTGTACCAGATGATGGAGAACACTTAGGGAACTGGTTACTGGCTGGATCTGGCTCTTTCCATTTCCCTCTTTTACTTTCCTGGCCACCTTTGTCTATTTCCTCCCTCTAGTCTTCCTCTATAACTCCATGAACATCTCTGAGTGGTCCAGACTGAGGAGAGCACATAAAGAAGTGATTACTGGCTAGCTTGCTCTCTCCTCTTTTGATCCCACCTCATCTCAATCCAGTCACCTCTAACTGCCCTCTCCCTCTTCTCTTCTCCATGTAACTCAGTGAACCTCTCTGGGTATCCCTCAATGTGGAGAAACTTTTCATCTTTAACCTAGAGGTTTTATCACTGGTGCTATATAGATGGAGAAGTCTTGAGGCAACTATAAAAATAAAACTGAATATCAGAAGCAGGAGGCTTAAGTCCAAATCCTGAGAACATCAGAGAACTTCTGAATCCAGGGAACATTAATCGATAGGAGCTCATCAAATGCCTCCATACCTACACTGAAACCAAGCACCACCCAAGGGCCAACACATTCCATAGCAAGACATACCACGAAAATTCTCCAGCAACACATGAACACAGCCCTGAGCTTCAATATACAGGCAGCTCAAGTTACTCAAAACCATAGACGTCTCATAACTCATTACTGGACACTTCATTGCACTCCGGAGAGAAGAAATCCAGCTCTACTCACCAGAAATAAAACACAAGCTTTCCTAACCAAGAAACCTTGACAAGCCACTGATACAACCCCAGCTGCAGCAAGGAAACTTCATAATAAAGATAATTTTACAAATTCCCAGAATATAGAAAGGCCACCCAAAATGCAGCAGTATAACCAAGATGAAGAGATAGAGGAATACCCAGCAGGTAAAGGAACAGGAGAAATGCCCACCAAACCAAACAAAAGAGGAAGAGATAGGGAATCTACCTGGGAAAGAATTCCGAATATTGATAGTGAAAATGATCCAAAATCTTGAAATCAAAATGGAATCACAGATAAATAGCCTGGAGACAAGGATTGAGAAGATGCAAGAAAGGTTTAACAAGGATCTAGAAGAAATAAAAAAAGAGTCAATACATAATGAATAATGCAATAAATGAGATCAGAAACACTCTGGAGGCAACAAATAGTAGACTATCGGAGGCAGAAGATAGGATTAGTGAAATAGAAGATAGGACGGTAGAAATAAATGAATCAGAGAGGAAAAAAGAGAAACGAATTAAAAGAAATGAGGACAATCTCAGACCTCCAAGACAATATGAAATGCTCCAACATTCGAATTATAGGAGTCCCAGAAGAAGAAGACAAAAAGAAAGACCATGAGAAAATACTTGAGGACATAATAGTTGAAAACTTCCCTAAAATGCGGAAGGAAATAATCACTCAAGTTCAAGAAACCCAGAGAGTTCCAAACAGGATAAATCTCAGGTGAAACACCTCAAGACACATATTAATCAAATTAACAAAGATCAAACACAAAGAACAAATATTAAAAGCAGCAAGGGAAAAACAGCAAATAACACACACGGGGATTCCCATAAGGATAACTACAGATCTTTCAGGCCAAGATGGAATGGCAAGACATACTTAAAGTGATGAAAGAAAATAACCTACAGCCCAGATTACTGTACCCAGCAAGAATCTCATTCAAATATGAAGGAGAAATCAAAAGCTGTACAGACAAGCAAAAGCTAAGAGAATTCAGAACCACCAAAAGAGCTCTCCAACAAATGCTAACGGATATTATCTACACAGGAAACCCAAAAAGAGCATATAAACCCAAACCCAAAACAATAAAGTAAATGGCAATGGGATCATACTTATCAATAATTACCTTAAATATAAATGAGTTGAATGCCCCAACCAAAGGGCAAGACTGGCTGAATGGATACAGAAACAAGATCCCTCTATATGCTGCCTACAAGAGACCCACCTCAAAACAAGGGACACATATAGACTGACAGTGAAGGGCTGGAAAAAGATATCCCACGCAAATAGAGACCAAAGGAAAGCAGGAGTAGCTTTCCTCATATCAGATAAAATAGACTTTAAAACAAAGGCTGTGAAAAGAGACAAAGAAGAACACTACATAATGATCAAAGGATCAATCCAAGAAGAAGATACAATATAACAATTACAAACATATATGCACCCAACATAGTAGCACCAGAATATGTAAGACAAATGCTAACAAGTATGAAAGGGGAAATTAACACTAACACAATAATAGTGGGAGACTTTAATACCCCACTCACACCTATGAACAGATTAACTAAACAGAAAATTAACAAAGAAATGCAAACTTTAAATGATACAATAGACCAGTTAGACCTAATTGATATCTATAGGACATTTTACTACAAAACAATAAATTTCACCTTTTTCTCGAGTGCTCACGGAACCTTCTCCAGGATAGATCACATCCTGGGCCATAAATCTAACCTTGATAAATTCAAAAAAATCAAAATCATTCCAAGCATCTTTTCTGTCATAATGCATTAAGATTAGATCTCAATTACAGGAGAAAAACTATTAAAAATTCCAACATATGGAGGCTGAAAAACACTCTTCTGAATAACCAACAAATCACAGAAGAAATCAAAAAAGAAATCAAAATATGCATAGAAACGAATGAAAATGAAAACAAAACAACCCAAAACCTGCGGGAAACTAAAAAGCAGTGCTAAGAGGAAAGTTCATAGCAATACAAGCATACCTCAAGAAACAAGAGAAAGGTCAAATAGATAACCTAACTCTACACCTAAAGCAACTAACAAAGGAAGAAATGGAGAAACCCAGAGTTAGTAGAAGGAAAGAAATATTAAAAATTAGGGCAGAAATAAATGCGAAAGAAATAAAAAAGACCATAGCAAAAATCAACAAAGGAAAAAGCTGGTTCTTTGAAGGGATAAATAAAATTGGCAAACCATTGGCCAGACTCATCAAGAAACAAAGGGAGAAAAGTCAAATCAATAAAATTAGAAATGAAAATGGAGAGATTACAACAGACAACATAGAAATACAAAAGATCATAAGAAACTACTATCAGCAATTATATGCTAATAAAATGGACAATGTGGAAGAAATGGACAAATTCTTAGAAAAGTACAACTTTTCAAAATTTAACCAGGTAGAAATAGAAAATCTTTACAAACCAATCACAAGCACATAAATTGAAACTGT
Organism: Madoqua kirkii; assembly: GCA_006408675.1. Classification (NCBI taxonomy): domain Eukaryota; kingdom Metazoa; phylum Chordata; class Mammalia; order Artiodactyla; family Bovidae; genus Madoqua; species Madoqua kirkii. The sequence goes on along the minus strand of SJYC01041541.1, from coordinate 98 downwards.
AATCAGAAATCTTCCAGTAAACAAAAGCCCAGGTCCAGACGGCTTCACAGCTGAATTCTACCAAAAATTTCGAGAAGAGCTAACACCTATCTTACTGA
>SJYC01041540.1:0-10604 GCA_006408675.1 Madoqua kirkii | reverse complement strand
ATCCCACAGAATATTTATAAATGCTTTCACCTATTATTTTTTCCTCATTGTGTTTAAGAATATCATACAAAAAATCATTTCCATCCTGTGATAAGAAGTAATCTATATAATAAACCCTCTCCATTGCCTAAATAAAAACTAGAACCACAGACGCCCTTTCATTTTCACTTTTTGCTGAGTTTTCCAGGAGCTTTGAAATGAACATACAGTTTAGTTGTTTCTCACAGAAAGTAGGAAGATGTGATCAAGAAGGCAAAGTCAGTAACATTTAATGAAGCTCATTCCTCAATCAGATGTGATAAATGACAGAGTCATTTGTCTGAATACTAAGTTATTCCTCTGATAATTTGTATGGATAATTTCAGGAAAGTGTACATGTACAGAGATTTTGTGAAGAAAAATTTAAATTTCATAGTTACTAAGTGAGGGATTCACTAAATGTTTGACTGTCTGTATAATTGTTGTTTGAGTTTGTTTTTGTGCATATTGTTAGAAAGTGTTCTAGTTTCATTCTTCTACAAGCGGTTGACCAGTTTTCCCAGCACCGTTTGTTAAAGAGATTGTTTTTAATCCATTGTGTATTCTTGTCTCCTCTGTCAAAGGTAAGGTGCCCGTAACTAAGTTATATCTGACTCTTTGTGACCCCATGAAATGCAGCTTGCCAGGCTTCCCTGTCCTTCACTATCCCCCAGAGCTTCCTCAAACTCATGTCCATTGAATCAATGATGCCATCCAACCATCTCATCCTCTGTCACCTGCTTCTCCTCCTGCCTTCAGTCTTTCCCAGCATCAGAGTCTTTGCCAGTGAATTGACTCTTCATATCAGGTGGCCAAAGTATTGGAGCTTCAGCATCAGTCCTTCCATAGAATATTCAGGGTTGATTTCCTTTGGGACTGACCTCTTTCCTGTCAAAGGGACTCTCAAGAGTCTTCTCCAAAAGCATCAGTTCTTCAGTGCTCAGCTTTCTTTATGCTCCAACTCTCACATCCATACATGACTAATGGAAAAACCATAGCTTTGACTAGACGGACCTTTGTCAGCAAAGTAATGCCTCTGCTTTTTAATATGCTATCTAGATTTGTCATAGCTTTTTTCCAAGGAATAAGAGTCTTTTAATTTCATGGCTTTGGTCACCATCCACAGTGATTTTGGATCCCAAGAAAATAAAATTTGCCACTGTTTTCATTTTCTCCCCATCTATTTGCCATGGAGTGATGAGACTGGATGCCATGATCTTATTTTTTGAATGTTGAGATTTAAGCCAGCTGTTTTACTCGCCTCCTTCACCTTCATCAAGAGGCTCTTTAATTCCTCATCACTTTTTGCCATTTAAAGTGGTATCATCTGCATACATGAGATTGTTGATATTTCTCACGGCAATCTTGATTCCAGCTTGTGATTCATCCAGCCCAGCATTTCACATGATATGTTCTGCATATAAGTTAAATAATCAGGGTGACAATGTATAGCATTGATATACTCCTTTCCCAGTTTTGAGCCAGTTCATTGTTCCATGTCTGCTTCTCACTGTTGCCTCTTGTCCTACATACAGGTTTCTCAGGAGACAGGAAGGTGGCCTGGTATTCCCATCTCTTTAAAAATTTTCCACAGTTTGTTGTGATCCATACAGTCAAAGGCTTCAGCATAGGCAATGAAGCAGAAGTAGATGATTTTACTGGAATTCCTTTGTGTTTTCTATGATATTGGCCATTTGGTTTCTGGTTACTCTGCCTTTCCTACACACTCTCAATTGTGCCTAAAATTAATCTAGAACCATTTGCTTGATTTTAAGCTTATTATCTGGCTGAATTTTTCAGTCTTATCTACCACAACATTCTTTAATGCTCCATCATTCTAGATTAAACTCTTTACTATTACTCCTTCTTTGCTGTTTTTCACTCTTGATTCCACTTGTAACATTCTTCTTTAATATTAAGAAGTGAAGTGATCTTATAGTCTTCAGTCCCTAATTCACATAGTGTCAAATGCTCATAGATTTGATTAGCCTCTTAAATCAAAAACTTAGTTTCCTTTTTTCTCAACTTCTTGGCACTACATTTGCCAAATTTCAAGGCACAGCACAGTTTTAAATTACCTTTATTTCAGTACATATATTTTGACTCTCCTAGAGAATACAAATGATTTTAAATGAAAATTTTTTTATCATTAGATTTTCTATCATGCTTGGCCAATTCTTTGTCTGCAATAGGTGCTGTAGAAATGCAGAAGATTGACTGAATAAATGAATGAAAGAACCAGTTGGCATAGGATAAGGCCACATTGGCCTTGGTTGATTGAAACTTGGCATCCATTCAGTGAGACACTCTAAATTGTTTCCACAACAAAGTTGCATGCTTCACATAGTGGATAGTCAGTGATTGATCCTATTAAACTGGATCAGCACCTGTTTCTCTTTTAATGTCTTTTCAGTGCATATCAAGCATGCTTGATAATGCAGGCTTTAATTGTTCTAAATTGGTTTCAGTCTACTGAAATAATAAATGAGGCAATTTTGTCTTCAAAGACAATGGACTTTAATGAGCATATTTCTGTATCTGGCAATTTGCAGTCATAATTTATTTATAGCAGGTATTATGATTCATCGTCACAGTTTCTTTCAAATTTTGTAAGAAAATTCATCTCTATAAGTGTCTGATTCTGGCAGCTGTTCTTCACTAGCTGATGTTTTCTGCAAGCTCTAAACTTAGCATTAGCAGCTTTCAGCTTAATTTTTCTTTGTTTACGTTTGGAATATGTTCACCACATAAAAACATTCTCATCATAAGAATGCAAGGAAGATATAAATGTAGTTTTAACAGAGCCTGCTAGCAAACTCTAGTCTTCTTTGATCCCAGGTAAGCATGATGGTAGCAGAAATCATCCCTTTCCCATAGTGAGGATCTATAAAACCAAACTGGATCAAGTTGCCTTTTTTCTTGGCCAAAAGTCTCATTGTGCCCAAAGGGTATATCTAGAAACATTTGCTTTGTTAAGATTCAGCTACTTCCCAAAGTTTCTAAAAAATGACATTTGTTTTTTCAAGTAACTGTAATCTCTGGTTGCTGGGGAAGGAATGGGCTGACATTATTGTAGAATTATAGTAGTATTTTTAACCAATTTCAATCTCCATTTATTACTTTCATTCTCTCTGTGTTCATTTTTTGACAGATCTATCAAGAATCTGTAAAGCAGTTCAGAGGCTGGGGAATACGTAGGTAATAGCTGACTACCTGAAACTTTATAGCTGCTTTCAAAATCACCAGTGGGATCATAAAAAGGCTCTGGAGTCAAATAAAGAAATAGAAGAATAGGATGGTTTCTCAATTTGCTTTCTCTCCTTGCACAACTACTTGGCCAAGCTGATGTCCAACATATGAAGGTCATATTAATTTCCATATCAGTTTTTTAGCATTACTGTAATTATTTACACACACACACACACACTCACTTGTCTCATTTGTATTTAAATTAATTCCTTATGTGTTAAATGGAAAAATCAGGAACTGATGCTGAGAGGAGACATTCCAAACCAAAGATTAAGAGTTTGGAGTTTTAGTCTTAAATTAAAGCAGTCAAATAGACACATAAACGTGCAAACATGAGATATTAAACAATGATGTTTTGTGTGAACGTATGTCTGTCTGACCACAAACATAAAATAAATATATCTTATTTCTTAGATGCCCAACATATGAAGGTCATATTAATTTCCATATCAGTTTTTTAGCATTACTGTAATTATTTACACACACACACACACACTCACTTGTCTCATTTGTATTTAAATTAATTCCTTATGTGTTAAATGGAAAAATCAGGAACTGATGCTGAGAGGAGACATTCCAAACCAAAGATTAAGAGTTTGGAGTTTTAGTCTTAAATTAAAGCAGTCAAATAGACACATAAACGTGCAAACATGAGATATTAAACAATGATGTTTTGTGTGAACGTATGTCTGTCTGACCACAAACATAAAATAAATATATCTTATTTCTTGGGATAACCTTCCTCATAGATAGACAACCTTGAGTAGTGGGAATAAATTGTAATTTGGAGTTGGACAAAATTACCTTTGCAGATACATCACTTACTAGTGTTTACAAATCACTTCACCTCTCTTAATTTCAGTTTCTTCTTTTGTTAAATGTCGCTAATATCACCTATATCATAAAATAATGAGAGTTAATGGAAATGACATGTATAAAGTGCTTGGCATAGAGAAGCTTTCAAGTAATAAAAAAAAATAACATTAGGGATTGAATATTACTGAGGTGAACATGCAAAATGAAATGAGAATGACCAGGAAAAGAAAAAGAAAATAATCCTTCCTTCTACCTAGAGAACCAAGAATTTCTTTGGAAACTTTGAAAGCTTGAATGAGAACAGGCTAAACTTTCATTAATTCATTTGTTACATATTTAGTGAATTCCTGCTATATGCTGGACTGCAGTATGATAAAGGCTGAAGTTATAGTGATACAGGCATACAAGTATGGACCTTCATGGAGCCTTAAGGTTTGAGAATAGATAATATTTCCTGTGTTCACACTAGCTATCTGAAACAAATTCTCTCATCATTCACTTTATAATAAGAATATTTGCACTGTACTTCAGGCCGTAATAGAGATAGCAAAACAGGACAATATGCTCTATAATTAATGACATGGAGTTCCTTGGGAAGAACTGAATTTATCTAGGTGTCACATCTGTAATATTTTTAAGGGGCTCTTGAAATTTGCTTATAATCATTTATTCATTTTATAAGAGGTTTATTTTAAAAGAATATAAAGGAAGATTTAGGAAAAGTCCATAAAATATTTCATTTTATTTTCATATAAACTATCCTTTTGTGACCAGGTGTAATTATATTTAGTTGAATTAATTCTTCAACCCTATTTTAGCACAATAAAAATGATAAATGCTGGTAGATCAATTAATATGGATAATTGCCCACTTCAACTACTACTGCTCACAGATAAATCCCTAGTAAAGAAATAATTGCAGCCCAGAGCTTCATCACCACACCCCTGGGACCTCCAAATTCTTAATCAAAATTGTTTTTCTTGAGCCATTTTTAACTATTACCTTTCTATTTGAACATAGTGATCATGATCGATTGAAGAGATATGCTATTTTATTTTTAATCTTTCAAGCTTATTACACCATCTACGTGACAGCTGGTCTTTCATTCTTTTTCACATGTTAACACCTTGATTCACACAAAATTTCCTATGATGGTTGCTATTATTTTCCCCATTTTGCAGAAGAGCAACCAGTGTGATTAAGTAATCTGTCTAAAATAATGCTGGTAAATTGCAGATCTAGATTTGCACTAGGGCATTCTGACTCTAGTTTTTATATTTCCAAATGCTCTCTGCCCCTACCCCAAGTTAAATTGCTTTTCTCATGTTTATATATGTCTTTGTTATTATTATGTTTTAAGAAAATAATTAATTTTGGACATTTTAATGACACAATTTTTGATAACTGGAGAGGCCATGCAATTTGTCTTTAGTATTAGGGCTTTCCTGGTGCCTCAGGAATCTGCTTGCCAATGCAGGAGATGCAAGTTCAATCCCTGGGTTGGGAAGATCCTCTGGAGAAAGAAATGGCAACCTACTCCAGTATTCTTGCCTGGAAATTCCATGGATGGAGGAGCCTGGTGGGCTAAAGTCCATGGGGTCACAAACAGTCAGGCACGACAGCGACTAAACAGAAGTAAGTATTTGTGCAGATGAAATCTCCAGCTACAAGTTCTGACCAGCTCAATAATGAAGTGTGTTCCTCCATATTATGTTCTACCTTCTAAGTCTAAAGCTATAATAAATTTTAGTATGCTTATAGAAATTTTTCTTCCATTAAAAATATAATGCTTGCCCTGGCTTTCTGTGGGTTAAGTCCGGCGATGAAGACTTCACCTTCCAGTGCAGGGGTGCAGATTTGATCCCTGGTTAGGGAGCCAAGACCCCACAGTGCCCCATGGCCAAATAACCAAAACATAAAACTGAAGCAATATTGTAACAAATGCAGTAATGACTTTAAAAATGATTGACATTAAATACACAAATAAAAGTACATTAAAAAAAGAAACCAGTTTTCATCCAGAAAACAAATGTGTGTGTATATATATATATAGCACAAGTTGACAACACCGTACTTTGTGGTGATAAAGGCCACTGTTTCCTTCTAGTTCTTTGCATTTCTGCTCTTGCCCATAACCCCAGAAGCCCTGAAGCTAAGTCATGGAGAGATGGGGAAATAATTGATACCATGGACTTCTAGAACCATGTGAAGCTGGAGCTAGCAGATATAAAACTTAAAACTTTCCAGAGCAAGTAGATCTGCAGAAAGGAAATAGTTACATTTACAAGGAAAACTGTTATCACCAAGAAAGGGAGACTCCTTTCTTCATAGAGTCAAATGCAATCTAGATTTATTTCCTAAATCCTAAGATTAGGTAAATATGTGATATTTGGCTCCATTTCAAGGCACTAACATCTACTGATTTATAAGTGACCTGGAAATATTTATACATAAATGAGTACTCAGAGGTGAAGGACATAAATCAGCAAAGGATTGTATCCCAAGAAAAGACAATGTTTCAAGAAGGGATAGTCAATAGCACACAAACATTCTAAGAGATAAAAATTAAAATTGTTCATTGGATTTTATATGTTTGTTATGACTTTTTTAAAATTTCTAATACTTTTCTTTCATTAAAAAAAACTTTTCCTGCAACATTAGCAGGTTTTTATAATTGTTGCAAATAAAAAAGTTCCCACTCATAGGGAAATTGTCTAACAATTTACCTTAATTTGGATGTTTGCTTGTGGGAATAAGCAGGGGTATCAGGACAGCTAATGTCATTTGGTCTCTACGAAGACTTTGGAGTTTGTATGGGGAAATAACTTGTGATTACTGTCAACTCCACTAGGAGCCTGAATTTGGATATTGCCAGCTTTGAGCAATAGGAAAGCCTCCTAAGGAGCAAGAGAGCTCACTGTGAGCCCGAGGAGAGTGAGTAGAAAAGAGCTAATAATATCTAATAGATTTTTACTATAGAGCAATTTGTGCATGTGCTGGAAAGGATGATGCTGAAGCATCTTCTAAAGGGCTCAGCATGGACACTATTATGAGCATGCACCATAACGTCCTGTCCTGTGTGGAGCCCTATTACATTTGCATAGCTGTTTTTCTCTGTTTGATATGCTGCATCTTCTCTGCCTTTTAAGTGTCAACAATGAAGTAGTTTACCTCCACTGGGAAAATTTTCTGATCTCATAGACTGGATTAGGAATCTATTTTCCCATAAGAGCCTGTGCATAATAAACTCAGACCCATTAGTTTCCAAAATATGTTATCAACTTTTTCTAAAGCCAACATTATATTATTTGTCATTTTATTGTCTGCTTCCTGAAACGCATTTAACAGTTGGTTAACTGAACTAACCTCCTAGAGTCGTCACTGTTGTCGGCATCTTCTGAAAATCTTCCCAGTGACTCCCACCTTCTCAGATCCACACACTTGAGTGGGCTGGACCAAGGAAAATATGGCAGTATGAATGGAATGTCACTTTTGATATTATTTTTAAAAGGTCTGTGAATTCTATATTGTTCTTACTTTCTCTCTTGACCTCTTGTTTGTAAGTTCTAGTAAAATAAACTCCTATCTTGTGAGCTGCTCTATGGAAAGGGCCACATGGAGAGGTATTAAGAGTGGTTTCTGGTTACCAGCCACTGAAGAACTGAGACCCACAGACTACTAGCCCGTGAAGTTATGAATCCTGTCAACAACACGAAAATAATCTTGGAAAAGTATCCACTCCCATCAGACCTTAAGATCACTACAGCACAGGCTGATACCTTCATTACAGACTTGTGAAAACCCCCAAACCAGAGGATAGATAATAAATACTGTTGTTTTAAGCCACTAAATTTTGAAGTATCTGTTATTTAGAAATAGCTATATTATACAGTTATGAAGCAAAAAGGCTACGGTAGATCCCAAGATTACTTATCTGATTATATAGGAGATATCAGCCTCTTTAATATGTTATATGCAAGACCTGGAAAGTAAAACTTTCCAGAGAGAAAGAGACACCACAAGCATCCAGGTACAATAGTAGACTATTGCGTAAGAGGGTCCATGACCCTGTAGAAACAAAATGTATCCTAGCATTTGCATTTTATCTTCTTGAAAATTGGTCTGAGGATGTGCTACAAGTGTAAAAATCAATAATATCTTACTAGATGTGATCAAAATTTGAGAAGGTTTTTCAATAAAGTGTTAAGTGAGCTACAGAGAGTATGAGCAGTTTTTCTGAGGTTATATGATGAAAGAGGTGAAATGAAAGATACCTCTGTATGATTCTCAAATTTAAATCCTTTCCACTGTACTATGCTGTCCAGTCCCACATCAATTACCAGTCCTCCAAGACAGAAAAAATGTAATATAGGCTTATAAACTGAATTTATCTATAAATGATTCAACTAGAATTCCCCAGCGTGACCATTAGTATCGGAGGTTCTACTTATTCTAGAACTGAGCAAGAAAAAAAGACTGAATTTTAAGACTTGATTATAGAGATGGAGGCCAGATTACATGAAGAGGAAATTGTGCTGTTAATTATAATATAGCTGGAGAGCAACTTTGAGTTTCAGCAGATAGCCTCTGTACCATACTTCCTTGGTACTATGCAAAGAAATAAGAGGAACAAAGAACAAATATACCCCTGAAAGATAGGGAACACAAAATTAGACATGGAAAATAATGAAAGTGAAAGTAAGTTTCTCAGTTGTGTTCAATTTTTTGTGACCCCATGGAATAAGTCCATGGAATTCTCCAGGCCAGCATACTGAAGTGGGTTGCTAGTCCCTTCTCCAAGGGCTCTTCCCAACCCAGGGATCGAACTCAGATCTCCCTCATTATAGGCAGATTCTTTACCAGCTGAGCCACCAAGGAAGCAAGGATGTTATATTATTGAACACTTTCCATAAAAAGTATACTGAAAATACAGTATATTCAAAACACAAATATTCAATGGTCTACATAATATTTGATACAGCAGGACATATACTCAAAAGCATAAACAATGATACAAGGTTAATCTGTGACAAAATAACATTGACATAAAACTTAACTACATTTGTATATTTCTAAAAGCTTTTTCACAAGTTATTTTCACAGAAACTCACTAAAATATGTAGTGTTATTTTCCTTTTACAGATGAGAAAACTAAAGTTTAATGAGTCCTCATAAAGAATTATCTACACAAAATCGAATTAAATGATATAACTAAGAGAAGACTTCCCTGGTGGCTCATTGTATGTCTGCCTACAATGCGGGAGACTCGGGTTCAATCCCTGAGTTGGGAAGATCTCCTGGAGAAGGAAATGGCAACCCATCCCAGTATTCTTGCCTGGAAAATCCCGTGGATAGAAGAGCCTGGTAGGCTACAGTCCATGGGGTCCATGAGTCGGACACAACTAAGTGACTTCACTTTCACTTTCATGAAAGAAGTTTAGAATGTTAGGGTGGAATGATGGATAAAAATTTATTGGAGGACTTGGGGAATGGGGTGGAATAAAAAATTCAGGATTTAAAGGATTAAAGATGTGTTTGTTTGGAGAGATAGCACACCGGTGATTTCTCAGTAGCTAGAACATATATGGATCACTTAAAAAAGCATTGGAGCGCCTGTGTCAAGTGAGAAAATAATGTGTCTGGAATGGCAGATGTGGACATCGGTTTTGTTCATTTTGAATGATTAGAATAGATGAAAATTGGGGGATGAAATGATTACACAAAATACTGCTTTACTCATCAAATCCATCCTCTTTCGCTTATTGTTACTTATAATGGTATGTATTCTATTTTGTTCTTATCATTCTTTCAAAATTATTGCCTATATTATTCATCTGTTTTGTTTGAAAACAACATTTTATTGAAGTATAGCTGATTTAAAATGCTGTGATAGTTTCAGATAGACCACAAAGTGATCTATTAAATATATATTATAAATATAATATATAAATATAATTTAAATATAAATATATATTTATAAATAATATAAATATATAAGTATAAATAAATATATAAATAATATATAATAAGTGAGTGAAGTCGCTCAGTCATGTCTGACTCTTTGCGACCCCATGGACTGTAGCCCACCAAGCTCCTCTGTCCATGAGATTTTCCAGGAAATAGTATTGGAGTGGATTGCCATTTCCTTCTCCAGGGGATCTTCCCGATCCAGGGATTGAACCCAGGTCTCCCGCATTTCAGGCAGACACTTTACCATATTATATATTATACATTGTAAAACTAAATATTATATTTTATGTTATATTAATATATAATGACATAATGATAATATATAATAATTAACATAATAATATACTATACTAATATAATATATATGTATAATTATATATATACATTTAAATATACAAATATATGCAATTATATGTAATTATATAATTACAAATATATAATTTTACATATATATTATATAACCTATATTATATATAATTATAAATATAATATGTATTATATAATATATATGTTCCAAGGTGGCACTAGTGGTAATATATATAGTAATATAT
>SJYC01041538.1:0-14628 GCA_006408675.1 Madoqua kirkii | reverse complement strand
TGGATAAACTATGGCTCAGGGACCAAGTCACCACAGGACATGAAAAGCAAACTAAGAGTGTTTCAATATGATAGGACAAAAGTTTGTGTTTTCATCTGTAGGCCATTAGGAGTCAAGACATTTACTTAAATAAGTTATACTTCTTATTTTGAAGTAATTCTGTTTTCTGTGTGTTCTGCAATGGATGGGTTAACTTGTGGCTAGAGGGGATAGGGAAAGTTGTAGAGAGTTGCTGTTTCATGTAGGGTTTGGCCTTTTTAAAAGATAGCATTTATAGTGCAAGGAGGAAAGTGAGTTGTCAAGGAAAAGTGGCCCAGGTCCTTCCCCCGGCTACCAGGTGTATGAGTGATGGTGACTCATAGCTTTCCATTGACAACGGAAACTATTTCACTGGAAGTTATGCACCAGCAGTGGGACAGATGAGGCTGCCCACATCCAGTAATTGGTTTATGACCAGTTACAATGGTTACAACCAGTTACAATGGTTACAATGACCCAATTCTCTTGCCTCAATTCAGCTCAATTTAGAATTGCCACCCCAACTCTGGATCTCCTTGTGAAATTGCCTGAAACCTGTTACAACCTCATTATCCTCCAACTTCTGTCTCCAATATACCATAGTTCCCTCCTTGGCTTATAGGTGTTGGTCTTAAGAACATTCCCCAGTAAAACACCTGCATGAAAACAACTAGCTCCTGAAGAACTAAAAGTAAGACATATGTTAGAGGCTATAAATGCAGGAATATAGAGTGGAGATTAGATATATAGTGAATAACTAATATGGACATTAATATTAATAAAAATTAGATTAGCTGTTGACAAACATGGTCTCATATTTCTCCCTTCCCTTGAAATATGAAAATTTTCCTTGGTCTGTGTTGTTTATGTGTGCATCCTTGCCCAGTTTTGTTATAGGTGTTGGTCTTAAGAACATTCCCCAGTAAAACACCTGCATGAAAACAACTAGCTCCTGAAGAACTAAAAGTAAGACATATGTTAGAGGCTATAAATGCAGGAATATAGAGTGGAGATTAGATATATAGTGAATAACTAATATGGACATTAATATTAATAAAAATTAGATTAGCTGTTGACAAACATGGTCTCATATTTCTCCCTTCCCTTGAAATATGAAAATTTTCCTTGGTCTGTGTTGTTTATGTGTGCATCCTTGCCCAGTTTTGTATTCTTTCAGCAAATATTTATTAAGTATCCTGTGTAATTTGCATTTGTGGAAAAAAAAACTTAGAAAAGTGAAAAGAATATACTGGAGGAGAGTGAGATTAGAAGCAGAAAGTCTAAGTAAAAGGCAATATCCCGGGTGATCTATGTAGGGCAAAAGCAAGGTGATGAGTGTAGGGATTCAGATGAGAGGGCACATGTAAGTTATAATTAGAAGCAAAGAAGTTATAAAACTTTTAGCAATGTTTGAAATAAATGATGAATAAAGCTGGATTGACTATGAATCTCAGTATTCTATCTTGGCCCTTAGGTTGCCTCTTGTTATCACTGAGCAAATAAAGATGAAACTAGAAAATACAGTTTTCTGGAGGAGAGGAAAGGTATCTGATTTTAATCTGGACAATCAAAACCATTAGAATGTATGAGATCCCTGAAAAGGAGAACAGTGAAAGAAAACAATGACTGTTGAGAAAGTGGGGGCAAAGTAAGGCAAAAAAGAAGACTTGTGGATGAGATTGCAAAGAAACTAGGGGTGAACCAGATGAGAATGCAGTAATGATATTCTGGATTCAAAGGGTTGAGACAGATTTAAAGGATAATAACCACTATTGAAAGCTAATAGTCAAGGGAGAATAAGATATAAAAATGACTTTGGATTTAGCAATCAGAGTATTTTTGCAAGGCTTAATTAGTACAGTTTTATTGAAATAATGAGATAATAATAAAAGTTCAAGCACTGTGGATTGCTAAATGGAAAGATGTGATATTGGAATATGATGAATTTAGACTATCCTTTTGGTTATTTTAGAAGTGCAAGAAAATAAATAATAGATGGTTTGAAACTCAAAGGTAAAGATTTGACTTTCTATTTTATTATATTTTAATTTTAAGTGCAGAAACAACTTATGCATATTTAAAAGCAGAGGGGAAGAAACTACATCGAGTAAAAGATGGTCAAGATATACAACAACTTATGGCTGGAGAAAATCCTCAAGGTCAAGAAATGGTAGTGAACATAGCATGCATAGTAGAGGGGTCATACTTTACATGTAACTAGATTGGTTTCTTTCTAGACAGGAGGTAAAGAATGATTGATATTTGAAAGTTTGTAGGTCGAATTGGTGGGAGCGGCTATTGATGGACACACTGGATGGCGTCCACCTTTCATGTAAAATAGAAAAGTAGTTTTTATGCTAAAGGAGAAGGATTAGGAAGCTAGAAGGGGATGTGGAAAATTTTGAACACTTGCTCTGAGTAATGTGAATGACTGTGAATGGCTAAAAATAGATTCAGGACTAAGAATCACTGAGAAGTCATATGTATTTATGAACCATAATTTTGAAGAGATACCAAACTGCACAGTTGAATGATTTTGGCAGTTACTTGGTGCAAGAAGTAAATGATTTATTCAGGCAATGAATGGATTACTTAGACATCTGAAATGGAAATGACTGCCTTCATATTTTAGGCTACTCCATTGGCCCAACGTTAGTTTTCAAATAGTCTGACCATTACTTCAGGTGATTCAAGAGAAACTCTAATGAGTCAATGAGTGAGCATATGTGTGTGTGTGTGTGTGTGTGTATGTGTGTGTGTATGAAGGAAATTTCTTGTGACTGAAACAACTGGGCAATTTTTTCTTCAGAAGACGAAGTAACCCTATAAAAAAGTGTTAAGTGATATAGCAACAGTTAGAACTTGACATGGAATAACAGACTGGTTCCAAATAGGAAAAGGAGTACGTCCAGGCTGTATATTGTCATCCTGCTTATTTAACTAATATGCAGAGTACATCATGTGAAACGCTGGGCTGGAGGAAGCACAAGCTGCAATCAAGATTGCAGGGAGAAATATCAATAACCTCAGATATACAGATGACACCACCTTTATGGCAGAAAGTGAAGAGGAACTCAAAAGCCTCTTGATGAAAGTGAGAGAGGAGAGTGAAAAAGTTGGCTTAAAGCTCAACATTCAGAAAATGAAGATCATGGCATCTGGTCCCATCACTTCATGGCAAATAGATGGGGAAACAGTGGAAACAGTGCCAGACTTTGTTTTTGGGGGGCTCCAAAAATCACTGCAGATGGTGATTGAAGCCATGAAATAAAAGATGTTTACACCTTGGAAGGAAAGTTATGACCAACCTAGATAGCATAGTCAAAAGCAGAGACATTACTTTGCTGACTAAGGTCCATCTAGTCAAGGCTATGGTTTTTCCAGTGGGTCATGTATGGATGTGAGAGTTGGACTGTGAAGAAGGCTGAGTGCCGAAGAATTAATGTTCTTGAACGATGGTGTTGGAGAAGACTCTTAAGAGTCCCTGGGACTGCAGGGAGATCCAACCAGTCCTTTCTGAAGGAGATCAGCCCTGGGATTTCTTTGGAAGGAATGATGCTACAGCTGAAACTCCAGTACTTTGGCCACCTCATCCATGCGAAGAGTTGACTCATTGGAAAAGACTCTGATGCTGGGAGGGATTGCAGGCAGGAGGAGAAGGGGACGACAGAGGATGAGATGCCTGGATGGCATCACTGACTTGATGAACATGAGTTTGAGTGATTCTGGGAGTTGGTGATAGACAGGGAGGCCTGGCATGCTGCAGTTCATGGGATCGCAAAGAGTCGGACATGACTGAGCGACTGAACTGAACTGAATTTTTATAGACTCAGGTTGATTAAGGGGAAGACAGCTGGTTAGAGAAGAGCGACTAAAGGCTGCAGTACACACAGTTCATTCAGTTCTGTAGATACATGAGACAGCCATCATACAGCCATAGCTGAGATGATCCACTGACATACATGTGGAAAGGCATGTGGAAGAGCATCAGTTGCACAGGAGAAACCCTATTTTCTCCAAGGTTCATATATGTATGTGTGTGTGAAGCAGAGGCCTCTCAAAGCTTGCATCAGATTTGTTGTTTTTATAGATGAACTTTCTAATCCACAGGTTTCCCAGGTGGCACAGTGGTAAAGAACCCACTTGCCAGTGAAGGAGACATGGGTTTGATCCCTAGGTCAGGAAGATCCTATAGAGTAGGAAATGGCAGCCTACTATAGTATTCTTGCCTGAAAGTTCCCATGGACAGAGGAGACTGGCAGGCTGCAGTCCACAGGATTGCAGAGAATCATACACAATGAGTGACTGAGCATACACACAAATCTATATCTTTTTGAAAGAACTAGTCATTAGTTTTATATAAAATGTAGTTGAATGCCCAATTGCTTACAATAATGCTGTTATTTTTCCCCAATTTTCACCTCAAAAATTAGTTCTATGTAAAATTTCATTGTATTTTCAAGTGCACAAAATAAACCTGAGGCATACACTTATATAACTAATAAAACTTACAAATGCTGCATCAAAGATTAGCAAGTTTTACTGGTACATGTAGGTTAAGACTACACACACACACACACACACACACACACACACACACACACAGACAAAGTCCAACTATGCTTGAAAAGCTGAAGTGTGGTTGCTGTGGAAACAGAGCTTAACTTTAAGGCTTTGCACAGTGATGCATTGAAAATTTGAAGCCGACTGTGCAGTAATGTCAGCTTTTTCAGTGAATATACAGCATCAATTACAGGAAATAGCACGAATGGAAGATAATGAGTTCCTAAGACTGACAACAGTGTTGAACACAGAATCACACACACACACACACACACACACACACACACACACACACACATCTAACTCTATAGAAGCATAATTGTATATATATATATTTTAAAATATTCTATTTTTCTTGTCTTAGTCTATTTGGGCTGCCATAAGAGAATATCTAGACTGAGTGGCTTATAAGCAGCAAACCTGTATTTCTCACAGATTCATAGGCTGGGAAGACCAAGATCAAGATTCCAATACAGATTTGGCATCTGATGAGAACCTGCTTCTTGGTTTGCAAGCTATAATTTTTTTGCTCTGTCTTTACATGGCAGGGGTGAGAAAGCTATTTGAGATCTCTTTTATAAAGACATGAAGTCCTCTCTCTGTTTAGATAATTTATTTATTTATTTATTTATGGCTGTGAGGGTCTCTGTTGCTGTGTGTGGGCTTTTCTCTAGTTGCGGTGAGTGGGGCCTACTCACCAGTTGTGATGCAGAGGCTTCTCACTGAAGTGGCTTCTCTTGTTGGGGAGCATGGGCTCTAGGGTGTGTGGGCTTCAGTAGTTGAGGCTCATGGGCCCTGTAGTTGCAGCTCCCAGACTCTAGAGCCCTGTCTCAATAGCTGTGAAACATGGGCTTCGCTGCAGCATGGTGTGTGGGGTCTTTCTGGACTGGAGATCAAGCCAATGTCTCCTGCAGTGGCAGGCAGACTCTTTACCACTGAGCCAATAGGTAAGCCCGCTCCTATTGCTTAATACTAAGCCTCTTATCCTTCTCCATTAGAGGGAAGACAGACTGAAAACCACAATCAAAGAAAACTAACCAATCTGATCACATGGACCACAGCCTTGTCTAACTCAATGAAACTATGAGCCTCTTGATGAAAGTAAAAGAGGAGAGTGAAAAAGTTGTCTTAAAACTCAACATTCAGAAAACTAAGATCATGGCATCTGATCCCATCATTTCATGGCAAATAGATGGGGAAACAGTGGAAACAGTGCCAGACTATTTTTGGGGGGCTCCAAAATCACTGCAGATGGTGATTGCAGCCATGAAATTAGAAGACACTTACTCCTTGGAAGAAACCTAGACAGTATATTAAAAAGCAGAGACATTAGTTTACCAACAAAGGTCAGTCTAGTCAAAGCTATGGTTTTTCCAGTGGGTAATGTATGGATGTGAGAGTTGGACTATAAAGAAAGCTGAGTACCGAAGAATTGATGCTTTTGAACTGTGGTGTTGCAGAAGATTCTTGAGAGTCCCTAGATTGCAAGGAGATCCAACCAGTTCATCCTAAAAGGGATCAGTCCTGAATATTCATTGGAAGGACTGATGCTGAAGATGAAACTCCAATAGTTTGGCCACTTGATGTGAAGAACTGACTCACTGGAAAAGACCCTGATGCTGGGAAAGGTTGAAGGCGGGAGAAGGGGACGACAGAGGATGAGATGGTTGGATGGCATCACCGACTCAATGGACATGAGTTTGAGTAAACAGGAGTTGGTGATGGACAGGGAAGCCTGGAGTGCTGCAGTCCATGGGGCAGTAAAGAGTCGGACATGACTGAGCAACTAAACTGAACTGATCTCTTAATAACATTGCATTGGGTATTAGGTTTTCAACATATGACTTTTGGTTGTGGGGGCAAGCCAAATTTAATCCATTGCCCCAAATTTAGTCCATTTATCTCTTCCACTCTGTTTTTCTAAACCATTTCCAATGGAAAATTTTCACTCTCAAAACATTTATAATATTGTGCTAAAGGTGACTTTTTTTTTTTAACAACAGTACTCTCTGTTTTTGATCTCTGTACTCTCATTAATGATTCCACTAGTGTGTGGTAAATAAATCACAGGGGCCTCAATCCATGAGCGTTTTAAAATTGTTTTGTCCCATGGACAATACTGAGCATTACACATTTGAACATAGATATATGGACAGAAGTTTAACTAAAGAGAAAATGATGTCTTTTATAGACCAAATCTATAAACAAAGTACAGACACATTTTTACATCCCCAGAGAGAGCATGCTGCTTTTAAAGACTATAGACAGAATGTACTTTACACAAATCATTTACCTCATATGTCTGAAATTTCTCTGTAATATTTGTGTCTTCCATATTTCCCAGTGACCCAGATAAGAGAAGGGAGAGCTAGGTGATAAGAGTATATCAAAAGTACTCTAAGAGCAGCCTCTGGCTCATTTTAGGGAGACCCCCCACCCCACCCCAGTACTTTCTTATTGGAGCTGCATAGCAGTCCAGCCCCACGTCCCTGCTGTCCCTTACTGGAGTCCCCATGTTATAAAAACATTCTCATTTCAGCCAGTGATGGCCTGCTGTGATCCCACTGAGACCAGCCTTCCCTCTTACCTCCCTGTGGCCTTGGAGTTGCAGGCTGAGGTCTCTGCAGTTGATGCTGGCTCACCTTCAAGCCAGCCTCACTTTCTGCTCAGTCATCTTGTTGACACAGCGCTGGCGCGGTAACTATTGTGGAAGCCAATCTTTCTTACTCTGTTGTTGCTCCTATTAACTTTTTCCAGTCTCCCTTCCTTTTCTTCAATCACCGTACTGAAATTGGGTGAAGACTTCAATAGAGAGAGTAATTCTTTAATTAAACACTCAAAGGGGGATCTTGGTTCTCCTGTTTTTCCTGTGAATAATCTACATTTTTGGCCCTAATACTTTGACTTTCAATGTGATACCTAATCATACTCTACTGTTGTTTGAAACTATTCACAAATCCCACTAGGACATGAACTGGAAGATGATATAAATAGCAATTCATAGCACAGCATTCAAACTTATTTTTTCTTATCATGCACAACAGACAACTTTTATGTCAAGTACCCAGTAGAAGCAATGAGAAGGAACAGTCTTACAGCAACCCACTGCTCTAAGTTGTTTACCTACATTAACACTTAATCTTCATGAAAATATTAATCCCTATTTTACATATGAGGAAACTGAGGCACAAAGAGCTTAATAAATTGTCTAAATCTTCACAGCTATTTAGTGGCAGAGCTGTGATTTCATAGCAGGTGTCCCCTGGCCCCTGAGTCTGTGAACTTTTTATTCCACCTCTTTTTGAGATAAGGACAATTGAATTTCTTATCAGGTACAACTTTCTGAAAGTTAAGGACAAGTCTTTGCAAATTACTTAATTCCAAGTCTCTGTTAGAGGATAGGGAATTCACCATCAGCTCTCAAGTTTCCTCTCAAAGTATCCATAATGGTTTTATGCAAAAACAAACAAACAAACAAACAAACACAAAACTTATTTGATGCCCATGCAGAGAAACATATAAATTTAATTCTAAAGGGACTATGAAAATAAAATGTCTTTCTCTAGAAACTCCACTAAAGTGAAATTTAAATACTATTTTACAGTTCTAATTAAAATGGCCCTACTTATTGCAGTGATACACAGAATCTTTATAGTATGAATTTTTTCATCTAACTAAAACATCAGCAAATGTTAAGTAATGTCCATGCCATCACTGCCTTTATTTGGCCATTCCAAATAGTTCTCCACACACCCAATTTTGAACTAAAGTATTTTTGAAATTCATATATAATAAATTACGTTAACATGCTGCTGCTGCTGCTGCCGCCGCTAAGTCGCTTCACTTGTGTCCGACTCTGTGTGACCCCATAGATGGCAGCCCCCCAGGCTCCCCTGTCCCTGGGATTCTCCAGGCAAAAACATTGGAGTGGATTGCCATTTCCTTCTCTAACGCATGAAAGTGAAAGTGAAAGTGAAGTTGCTCAGTTGTGCCCGACTCTTAGCGACCCCATGGATTGCAGCCCACCAGGCTCCTCTGTTCATGGGATTTTCCAGGCAAGAGTACTGGAGTGGGGTGCTATTGCTTTCTCCTTATGTTAATATAATCACGATTAAATAGAGGATTAACATGGTGAATTCATAAACTAAAATAATTAGATTTTTAGGAGGTAGTCATCCTTAGAAATTAAAAGCAGAGTGTGTTACAGGGAGTTCAGCACAGTGCTCTGTGACAACCTAGCGGGGTGGGATGGGACCGGGGTGGGAGCATATTCCAAAGGGAGGGAACATATGTATAATCATAACCGATTCATGTTGTGGAAGGCAGAAGCCAACACAATATTGTAAAGCAATTGTCCTCCAATTAAAAACAACAACAAAAACCTAGGAAAAAAGAAAGCACAGTTTGTCAAGGCAAATATCTACTGCTGTGTTTCTTGAGCAATGTAATACCTGAGATAATGGGAATCCATGATAAATAGTCCTTTTTTCCTTAACTGATCATTGAGAAAGAACTTTTGAAATCTTCATTGTTTTGGAAGATTCTGTCCCTATTCTCCAAACTCATCCATTTATTCATTTTAATGTTCCTATTTATAGAAATTTAAATTTTCACCTTTATAAAAAGACTCTTGAGAGTCCCATGGACTGCAGGAAGATCTAACCAGTCCATTCTGAAGATCAACCCTGGGGTTTCTTTGGAAGGAATGATGCTAAAATGAAATTCCAGTACTTTGGCCACCTCATGCGAAGAGTTGACTCACTGGAAAAGACTCTGATGCTGGGAGGAATTGGGGGCAGGAGGACAAGGGGACAACAGAGGATGAGATGGCTGGATGGTATCACTGACTCTATGGACTTGAGCCTGAGTGAACTCCGGGATTTGGTGATGGACAGGGAGGTCTGGCATGCTTCGATTCATGGGGTCGCAAAGAGTCGAACAGGACTAAGTGACTGAACTGAACTGATATTATGTCTGGCATATATCATATGTATTTAGTATACATTCAAAGTAATACAAATATTCACAATGTAAACAGTCATGATTATCATTAAAAACACCTTTCCTAGTCAATCCCTTTCCTAATTCTCTACCTTAGAGGTAGCCACTTTCAAGTCATCTGTTTTTAAGTCTTCAAGTTCTCTTTAAAGTTTACTTCCATGTTTATAAACAACATAATTAGCCTGCCTGTTTTTAAATTTCAGTTTGAGGCATCATTTCACATGGCAATGAAAGATTTTTTTTTTACATTCCCCAACAGATCTTCATAAACCAGATAATCACAATGGTGTGAGCACTCATCTAGAGCCAGACATCCTGAAATGTGAAGTGGGCATTAGAAAGCATCCCTATGAACAAAGCTAGTGGAGGTGATGGAATTCCAGTTGAGCTATTTTAAATCCTGAAAGATTATGCTGTGAAAATGCTGCACTCAATATGCCAGCACATTTGGAAAACTCAGCAGTGGCCACAGAACTGAAAAAGGTCAGTTTTCATTCTAATCCCAAAGAAAGGCAATGTCAAAGAATGCTCAAACTACCTCACAATTGCACTCATCTCACATGCTAGTAAAGTAATGCTCAAAATTCTCCAAGCCAGGCTTCAGCAATACATGAACCGTGAACTTTCAGATGTTCAAGCTGGTTTTAGAAAAGGCAGAGGAACCAGAGATCAAATTGCCAACATCCGGTGGATCATGGAAAAAGCAAGAGAGTTCCAGAGAAACATCTATTTCTGCTTAATGGACTATACCAAAGCCTTTGACTATATGGATCACAATAAACTGTGGAACATTCTGAAAGAGATGAGAATACCAGACCACCTGACCTGCCTCTTGAGAAATGTGTATGCAGGTCAGGAAGCAACAGTTAGAACTGGACATGGAACAGCAGACTGGTTCCAAACTGGGAAAGGAGTATGTCAAGGCTGTATATTGTCTCCCTGCTTATTTAACTTCTATGCAGAGTACATCATGAGAAACGCTGGTTGAACACCTATATCTGGTGGCTCAGACAGTAAAGCGTCAGTCTACATTGCGAGAGACCCGGGTTCAATCCCTGGGTCAAGAAGTTCCCTGGAGAAGGGAAAGGCAACCCACTCCAGTACTCTTGCCTAAAAAATCCCATGGACAGAGGAGCCTGGTGTCCATGGGTCACAAAGTATTGGACACGACTGAGTGACTTCTCTTTACTTCGCTTCACCTGTATCTACTTCCTCTTCCTTTCTCTTTCCATTACAGTATTGTATATTTATATCACCAGTTTCAGTTCATGCAGTGCTTATTGTTTGCATTATTATCACTATTAAATGTTGTTCAAGCTGGAATCAAGATTGCGAGGAGAAATATCAATAACCTCAGATATGCAGATGATGCCACCCTTATGGCAGAAAGTGAAGAAGAACTAAAAAGCCTCTTGATGAAAGTGAAAGAGGAGAGTGAAAAAGTTGGCTTAAAGCTCAACATTCAGAAAATGAAGATCATGGCATCTGGTCCCACCACTTCATGGCAAATAGATGGGGAAACAGGGAAACAGTGTAAGTCTTTATTTTGGGGGGCTCCAAAATCACTTCTGATGGTGACTGAAGCCATGAAATTAAAAGACACTTACTCCTTGGAAGAAGAGTTATGACCATCCTAGATAATATATTTTAAAGCAGAGACATTACTTTGCCAACTAAAGTTCGTCTAGTCAAGACTATGGTTTTTCCAGTAGTCATGTATGGATGTGAGAGTTGGACTGTGAAGAAGGTTGAGCGCCAAATAACTGATGCTTTTGAACTGTGGTGCTGGAGAAGACTCTTGAGAGTCCCTTGGACTGCAAGAAGATCCAACCAGCCCATTCTGAAGATCAGCCTTGGGATTTCTTTGGAAGGAATGATGCTAAAGCTGAAACTCCAGTACTTTGGCCACCTCATGCGAAGAGTTGACTCATTGGAAAAGACTCTGATGCTGGGAGGGACTGGGGGCAGGAGGAGAAGGGGACGACAGAAGATGAGATGGCATCACTGATTCTATGGACATGAATCTGAGCGAACTCTGGGAATTGGTGATGGACAGGGAGACCTGGCGTGCTGCGATTCATGGGGTCACAAAGAGTCAGACATGACTGAGCGACTGAACTGAACTGAAATGTTGCTCATAGCAAAATCAAGTACTATACTATGATTTTGTATTCTTTCTTTACAAATATTTTTCTCCTACACAAATTAACTATCTCATTTTTCCTTTTGCTTGAATTTCTACATATTAATTAAAATTTATCTTATAGAAATGTAACATTCTTCTCTCATTCTTCATGTATGTTATATATTTTATCAGTTTGTCTTGAAATCCTTGATCTGCTTCTGCAACCTGTTTAAAATAGGTGTATAGACCTCGCCACAGGATACCTTTTGCCAACATCTTGTGGGTTTCTTTTTGAAAGCCTTATTTTCTCATTCCCATGATTGCTTTTTTCTTTTCTTAGTGTTCCCTCTTTCATCTCAAATACATCCTCCTATAATTTTCTGAAAAACAGGATACAGAAAATAAATATTAAGAGATCTCATGTGCCTGAAAACATCTTTCTGCTCCACTCATACTATTCGATATGGGTTCTTGTTGGGTATAATTACAAATCATTTCCACTTGTAATTCTAAACTTTTCCCCCATTCCTTGTTTCCTTTGGGACCACTTTTCCTCTTGTACATTGGGCCTAAAATCACACTACGTTTTTGTTCAGGCCATCAGAGTAGCCATACTTTGCAGGCTTGTGATTTAGAGTACTATAGATCCCTGCCAAATGACTCAGTTGGGAGCTTTAGTTGGGATTTGGTATATAAGCCACAGGAGAGAGATTTAGCCTCCTCTGGGAATCTAAATTGTATGTGTGCTAAATCACTTTTGTTGTGTCCTACTCTTTGCAACCCTGTGGATTGTAACCCACCAGGTTCCTCTGTCCATGGGGACTCTCCAGAAATGGAGAGTTTTCATGCCCCTCTCCAGGGGGTTTTCCTGACCCAGGGACGAAATCTGTGTCTCTTAAGTCTCTTGCATTGGCACTTCTTCACCACTAAGGACACCCGGGAAGCCAAGGAATCTCAATTGTTTGTATGTAAACCCAGAGCTGCTCACAGCACCTTCCCTGGTCACACAGAGGATGTGATACATACCATACGTTACTGCATAATAATGCACAGAAAGAAAAGGAAGCTTTAGAAGAGAAAGACATAAGAGCAATATTTTCACTTCTGGAACTAACTAGTCATACTTAAACCGATACTTTCTATTTTATAGAACTATTTCAAATTGTAATTCTATTATTAAAAAACAAAAGAATATTTAATAAAACTATCTTTTTTTTTAAATCATGAACCTGAAACTATAAATTAACTGCTTCTCTCTGGTTACCCATGGTGAATGGTGGAGGCAGGTTTACAGCTTTTGTCTCTTCTTCTACTGCATTATAGCATCTTGTGTGTTGTGTTAAAACAGAAACCCTGAACAGTGATGAAGTTAGGTACTGGAAGCTTATTGCCATTTATTCTTTGCCCTCTTACTAAATAAAGCAATCGAGTGAAAATAAAAACAATAAAAGGTGCAGTTAGCACCATTTATGTGGCAGGCTATGTCTGGCACTTTTCCCTCTGGTTAGTTGTTAGGCTCATATATAAAATATTGATGAGGTTATGTATGTGTATATATAAAATGATCTCATGACATGTGCATCTATACATCATCACATTGGTCCTCTTGAGAATGCTGTCCAGAGAGCATGAGACAGCCTTCAGGCTCCTGAATTCCTGCATGTCCCCACTTCATCATCATGTAAGTCGTTTGTGAGGTTCTAACGTGACTTTAGCTTTCCCATGACATCCTTTTCAGTGTATATTGAGAAAAATGATCCAAAAGTTCATCCTATTTTTATATATTATCATAAATATGAAAATAAATAACAGCATTTTGCAGTTAAACTAGACCTATTTCCCTAAATTAAAATCCCAGTGATTGTTTTTATAGCATGCATTATTATTTTTGTAGAATATTTATTAAAAGTATTAAGCATTTTGATAAAACTTTCTTTAATGAAAATGACTATAAAACAAAAAAAATCTTAATACTAGTGTTTAATACTTGTTCACATATTTTATTGTCTCTTTCGACAGTTTTTACTTTGTGACATGTCAGAAGACATAAAACAAGATAAAACAAGAGAGGAATCTGCTAAAAATTTGCAAAGAGGTGATAACTGGGTATCAGTGATGTGAAAGAATATTCTTATTTTCTTTGGCAGACATTTCATCATCATTACCATCCTCATCATATTTCAATATCTATCTAAACAATATCTAAAGTTGCATTGTTTTCATCAAGATATTTTCCTTTAAATAATTTAATGTGTGACTATAGTTTTCAGTTTTCAAATTTGATATATTCTCATTAAATACTACATTTTCCTTATGAAATATTTTAATTCTTGATTGAAAGTCCTTTATGTATCTTTTTTTTTTATGGCTTAACATAATGAATACTCATAATATCTGCAATATCTGGCCTGCTAGGCCAGGTTAGGAAGTGCTAATTGGTCCACTTCAGACATATGTTTATTTGCAAATGGGACACTCTCAGGCTGTAGTGGTTATATACATTGCTAGACTCCAAATTTGTGTATTTCTCTATAATCTTCTTCTCAGTTACAGAAGTAATTTTGTCTATAATGCCAAGAATATAGAGAAATGGCTAGGAGTTCATCATTTTTGATGAACTCCGTGTCTCTGGGTGATTTGTAACGTTGGTCACTTACATTTCTGTCACCCAAGCCCTGGAATGATGGAGCATCCATAGTATATACAACCCATATAATGAAAGAGTGTGAGAAAGTTTGGAAATTCATAGTAGAACATATGCACTCCTCTCGTCTGGGCTACCCTTGAAGATGAGAACTGGTATTTTGTTGTGAACTGAATACTTATGTGCCTCTAAATACATATGCTGAAGCCCCAACCTCCAAATGATGATATTAGGAGGTGTGGTTTTTGGATAGTAACTGAGTTTAGATAAGGGTCAG
>SJYC01041535.1:0-19915 GCA_006408675.1 Madoqua kirkii | reverse complement strand
TTAATCTTTAATGTATATAAATCTTCATCTACCTCTATTTAACTTTTCACATCTATTCTTTCTTTTTTTTTCCTCTCAACATAGTTGAGAGTTTTGTTGTTGTTGTTGCTGTTGTTGTTTTCGTTGGTTTATTCCTTACCTGGCATTTAGCTTTAGGCTTGTTTTCCACTTTGTGATTTTGTTAGTTTTGTTCTTAATGGTAAACATAATTCTTGATTCACTTTGTTCTCCAGGTCAATCTATTGTACTTTATTTTTGCTGGACTGATTTGAATTTGATCATGGGTGTATATATATGTGTGTGTATATTCCAATATTTTAATTACTATTTGCCTGATTTTCTAACTGCCATTTGTTTGGAGTTCATCTTTGGATTTTTGTTTTTGGATATTTGTTTAATCTCACTTAATGCCATAACAAACCACTTGTGGAATCTTCATTCCTAACCATACATCAAGCCCTGAGCCTTCAGAGTGGGAGCACTGACTCCAAGACCGTAGATTACCAAGAGCTAACCCCAGAGAGTGTCAAATAGTGAGGATGCACCCAAAAGAAACAACTTCAGTACAAGATTTAGCAGCATCCAAACACCAGTAGCACCCTGTGCAGGATGCCTCATCTAAAAAACAAACAAATCTATGTTCGATACAGGATACAGGATTCTTGGGGCTGGTGCACAGGGATGATCCAGAGAGATAATAAGAGGTGGGAGGTGGGAGGGGGTTCAGGATTGGGAGCTCGTGTACACCCATGGTGGATTCATGTCAATGTATGGCAAAACCAATATAGTATTGTAAAGTAAAATAAAGTAAAATAAAATAAAATAAAATAAAATAAAATGGTATACTGCAAAATAAAACAAAAAATAAACAAACAAACAAAACAAAAATGCAAACCAAATCATCAGCAACAGAATTACCACCTCACTCAGTCTTGCCCATCAGAGAAAAAACAAACAAAAAACAAAAAAACAAAAACTCAGCAAATATCTCACCCTATATGAAGCTTACACAAACCATTGGACCAAACGTAAGAGGGCAGAAACCAAAAGAAAGAGAGAATTCAAATTTAATGCCTGGGAAAAGGAGATCTCAAACACAGTAAATTAAACAAAAAAATGAAAAGGCAGATAAATGCTACACAAATGAAGGAACAAACTAGAAACATAAAACTCTAAATAAATGAAAAGGAAATAGACAAACTCCCTGAAAAAGAATTCAGAATAATGATAGTAAGTATGCTAAAAATACTTGAAAACAAAAAGGAGAAAATGCAAGAATCAATTAACAAAGACCTAGAAGAATTAAAGAATAAACATACAGAGACAAACAACAAAATTTCTAAAATTAAAAAATACTCCAGAAGGAATCAATCGCAGAATATCTGAAACAGAAGAATAAATCAGTGAGCTGGAAGATAAAATGGTGGTAATAATTTTGAAGAGTAGAATAAAGTAAAAAGAATGAAAGAACTAAGAATAGTCTCAGAGACCTCTGGGACAATATCAAATGCCCCAGCGTTCAGATTATAGGGGTCCCTGGACAATCCCATGGACAGAGAAGCTTGGTGGGCTACAGTCCACAGGTCGCAGAGTCAGACATGACTGAGAGACTTCACTTTCACAGAAGAAGAAGAGAAAAAGAAACTGCATGAGAACAATTTTGAAGAGATTATAGTGGAAAATTTCCCCAACATGGAAAAGGAAATAGTCAATCACCAGGAGGATTTGGACTCCAAAAAGTCCCATACAGGATAAACCCAAGGAGAAACACCAAGATACATACTAACCAAACTAACAAAGACTAAACACAAACAAAGAATATTAAAAGCAATAAATATTATACAAGGGAAACTCAGTACACTTAACAGCTGATCTTTCAGCAGAAACTGCAGGAGAGAAGGGAATGGCAGGATATATTTAAAGTACTGAAAGGGAAAAATCTACAACCAAGATTACTGTACCTGGCAAGGATCTCATTCAAAATTGATGGAGAAATCAATAGCTTTTCAGACAAGCAGAAGTTAAGAGCATTCAGTATCACCAAACAAGCTTTACAACAAATGTTAAAGGGACTTGTATAGTCAAGAAACACAAGAGAAGAAAAAGGATCTACAAAATAAACTCCAAACAGTTAAAAAAAAAAGACAATAGGAACATATATATCAGTAATTAGTTTAAATGAAAAAGATTAAATGCTCCAACCAAAAAACACAGACTATGTGAATGGATACAAAACAAAGACCCATATATATGCTATCTAAAGGAAACCCACTTCAGACCTAAAGACACATATAGACCAAAAGTGAATGAATGAAAAAATATATTCCGTGCAAAGGGGAAGCAAAAGAAAGCTGGAATCTAACAACCTGCATATCAAACAAAGTAGACCTTAAAATAAAGATTATAAGAGATAAGGAAAGATATGATATAATGACCAAGGGATCAATCCAGAAGAAAGACATAAGAATTGCTATTATTTATGAACCCAACATAAGAACACTTCAGTACATAAGCCAAACACTAAATACTTAAAAGGATAAATTGACAGTAACACAATAAAAGTAGAAGACTTTAACACCCCACTCACACCAATGGACAAATCATCAAAACAGAAAATTAATAAGTCAACACAAGTCTTAAATGATATATTAGATGAGATAGATCTCATTGATATCTTCAGGACACTATCCAAATGCAGAATACACCTTTTTCTCAAGTGCACATGGAACATTCTCCAGGATAGACCACATATTGGGTCATAAATCAAACCTCAGTAAATTTAAGAAAATTGAAATCATACCAAGCATCTTCTCTGACCACAACATTATGAGACTAAATATCAGTTAAAAGAAAAAAAAACTATAAGAAACAGAAACACATGGAGATTAAACAACACATTATTAAATAACCAACAGGTTACTAAAGAAATCAAAAAGTCAAACACAAAATTTCTAGAAACAAATGACAATGAAAACACGACCACTCAAATCCTATGTGATGCAGCAAAAGCAGTTCTAAGAGGGAAGTTTATAGAAATATCCTATACCTGTGGCCGATTCATGTCAATGTATGGCAAAACCACTACAATATTGTAATTAGCCACCATTTAAAATAAATAAATTTATATTAAAAAAAGAAATAAGAAAAAGATCGAATATGCAACCTAACTTTGCATATAAAACAAGTGAAAAAAGAAGAAAAAGAACAACAACAGACACATACACAAAACCCAAGATTAGTAGAAGGAAATAAATCATAAAGATGTGAGCAGAAATAAATGCAAAAGAAATGAAAGACACAATAGTAAAGATTAACAAAACTAAAAGCTAGTTCTTCAAGTAAGTAAGCAAAATTGACAGACCTTAGCCAGACATATCAGGAAAAAAAGAGAGAAGAATCAATCAACAAAATTAAAAATGAAAAAGGAGAGGTTACAACAGACAATGCAGAAATAGAAAGCATTATGAGAGACTATTATGAACTATTTTTTGGCAATAAAATGGATAACCCGGAAGAAGTGTACAACTTCTCAGGAAATCTCAATCTTCAAAGAGTGAACCGGAAGAAATAGAAATTAGGAACAACCCAATTACAAGCACTGAAAATGAAGTTGTGATAAAAAATATACCCAATAACAAAAGCCCAGGACCAGATGACTTCACAGGATAATTCTATCAAACATTTAGAGAAGAGCTAATGCCTGTCTTTCTAAAATTCTTTTGAACACTTCCAAACTCATTCTACAAGGCCACCATTACCCTGATACCAAAACAGAAAACAACAACAACAACAACAACAACAACACACACACACACACACACACACACAAATACAGGCCAATATCACTGATTAGCATACATGCAAAAATCTTCAAATAAATTTTAGCTGACAGAATTCAGCAATGCATCAAGAAGCTCATGCACCATGACAAAGCTGGGTTTATTCCAAGAATGCAAGGATTCTTCAATATACACCAATCAATGTGATACACCGTATTAACAAGTTGAAAGATAAAAATCATATGATAATCTCAATTGATGCAAAAAAAAAGCCTCTGACAAAATTCAACACCCATTTATGATTAAAACTCTCCAAAAAATGTGCATAGAATTAACCTACCTCAACATAACCTACCTAAACATAGTAAAGGCCATATGTTATAAGCCTACAGCAAACATTATTCTCAATGGTGAAAAACTGAAAGCATTCCCCCTAAGATCAGGAAGAAGACAAGAGTGTCCACTTTCACCACTATTATTGAACACATTTCTGGAAGTTGTAGCTTCAGCAATTAGAGAAGATAAAGAAATAAAAGGAACCCAGAATCAAAACAAGAAGTAAAGTTGTCATTGTTTGCAGATATGATACTGTAAATAGAAATCCTAAAAAATAGTATCAAAAAATTATAAGAACTAATCAGTGAATTTAGCAAATTTGCAGGATACAAAATCAATACACAGAAATCACTTGCATTACTATATACTAACGCTTAAACAAAAGAAAGTGGGGGAAATCATAAGGTCACCTAGATATGACTTACATCAAATCTCATATGAATTTGCAGTGGGGGAGACAAATAGATTCAAGGAATTAGATCTAGTAAACAGTATGCCTGAAAAACTATGGAGTGAGGTCTGTAATGTTATACAGGAGGCAGTGAACAGAAACATCCCAAAGGGTGGGGGAAAAAAAAGGAAGAAGTCAAAGTGGTTATATGAGGAGGCTTTACAAATATCTGAAGAAAGAGGAGAAGTACAAAGCAAGGGAAAAGGGAAAGATGAACCCAACTAAATGTAGAGTTCCAAAGATGAGAAAGAAAGACAGGAAGCTCTTCTTCCATGAACAATGCATAAAAACAGAGGAAAATAACAGAAGGCGAAGACTGGAGATCTCTTCAGGAAACTTGGAAATATCAAGGGAACATTTCACCCAAAAATGGTCACAATAAAGGACAGAAATGGTAGAGACCTAGTAGAAGCAGAAGAGATAGAAAGAATACACAGAACAACTGTACAAAAAAGATTTTAATGAACCAGATAAACATGATGATGTGGTCAGTCACTCAGAGCCAGGCTTTCTAGTGTGTGAAATCAAGCAGAGCTTGTGAAGCACTTTTGTCAATAAAGCTTGTTGATGTGATGCAATTCCAGTAGAGTTACTCAAAACCTTAAAAGACGATACTATCAAAGTGTTGCACTCTATATGTCAGCAAATCTGGAAGACCCAGCAGTAGGTACAGGATTGGAAAAGGTCAACCTTTATCCCAATTATCAAGAAAGGCAGTACTAAAGAATGTTCAATAGCCAGGCTTTCTAGTGTGTGAAATCAAGCAGAGCTTGTGAAGCACTTTTGTCAATAAAGCTTGTTGATGTGATGCAATTCCAGTAGAGTTACTCAAAACCTTAAAAGACGATACTATCAAAGTGTTGCACTCTATATGTCAGCAAATCTGGAAGACCCAGCAGTAGGTACAGGATTGGAAAAGGTCAACCTTTATCCCAATTATCAAGAAAGGCAGTACTAAAGAATGTTCAAATCATTGGACAATTGCACCCATCTCCCATGCTAGTAAGGTCATGCTTAAAACCTTGCATACTAAGCTTCAGCATTACATGAACCAAGAACTTCCAGACACCAAAACTGGATTTAGAAAAGGTAGAGGAACCAGAGATCAAGTTGCCAGCACTCGCTAGCTCATAGAAAAAGCAAGGGAATTCCAGAAATGGAATTCCGACTAGTTAAAGCCTTTGACTATGTGGACCAAAACAAACTGTGGAAAGCTCTTGAAGAGATGAGAATAGCAGACCATCTTACCTGTCTCCTGAGAAACCTGTATGTGGGTCAAGATGCAACAGTTAGAACCCTGTATGGAGCAACTGAGTGGTTCAAGATTGAGAAAAGAGTACGGCACAGCCATCTGTTGTCACCCTGTTTATTTAACTTATATTCTGAGCTCATCATGAGAAATGCCAGACTAGACGAATTGCAATCTGGTATCAAGATAGGCAGGAAAGACATGAACAACCTCAGATATGTGGATGATACCACTTGATGGCAGAAAGCAAAGAGAAGTTAACAAATCTCTTAATGAGGGTGAATGAGGAGAGTGAAAAAGGTAGCTTAATTGAATATTAAAAAATAAACTATGATCATGGCATCCAGCCCCCATTGCTTCATGACAAATAGGAGGGGAAAATGTGGAAGCAGTGACAGATTTCCTCTTCTTGAGGTGCAGCCATGAAATCAGAAGATGATTAATTCTACCAGGAAAGTTATGACAATCTTAGACAATGTGTTGAAAAGCAGAGGCCTCTTTCTGCTGACAAAAGTCCGTTTAGTCAAGGCTATGTTCTTCCCAGTGGTCATGTACTGTTGTGAGAGTTGGATGGTAAAGAAGGCAGAGTGCCAAAGAGTTGTTGCCTTCGAACTGTGGTGCTGGAAAAGACTCCTGAGAGTCCCTTGGGCAAAAAAGAGATCAGTCAATCTTAAAGGAAATCAACCCTGAATACTCACTGGAAAGACAAATGCTGAAGTTGAATCTCCAGTGTTTTGGTCACTTGATGAGAAGAGAAGATTCATTGGAAAAGCCACTGATGCTGGGGAAGATTGAGGTCAGAAAGAGAAGAAGGCATCAGAGGATGAGATGGGTGGATGGCATCACCAATGAAACAGAAATGAACTTGGGCAAACTTTGGGAGATGGTGAGGTCCAGGGAGTCCTGGTGTGCTACAGTACATAGCACTGCAAAGAGTAAGACATGACTGGGCAACTGAGAAACAACAGGAGTAAGAGAGAAGTGGCTTCCCAGGTGGTGGTAGTGGTAAGTGCAGTTCAGTTCAGTCGCTCAGTCATGCCCAACTCTTTGCGACCCCATGAACTGCAGCACGCCAGGCCTCCCTGTCCATTAAAAACTCCCGGAATTGACTGAGACTCACGACCATCGAGT
Organism: Madoqua kirkii; assembly: GCA_006408675.1. Lineage (NCBI taxonomy): Eukaryota > Metazoa > Chordata > Mammalia > Artiodactyla > Bovidae > Madoqua > Madoqua kirkii. The sequence continues at coordinate 12,969 of SJYC01041535.1, read as the reverse complement.
CAGTGATGCCATCCAGCCATCTCATCCTCGATCATCCCCTTCTCCTCCTGCCCTCGATCTCTCCCAGCATCAAAGTCTTTCCCAATGAGTCACTTCTTCACATGAGGTGGCCAAAGTACTGGAGTTTCAGCTTTACCATCATTCCTTCCAAAGAAATCCCAGGGCTGATCTCCTTCAGAATGGACTGGTTGGATCTCCTTGCAGTCCAAGGGACTCTCAAGAGTCTTCTCCAACATCACAGCTCAAAAGCATCAATTCTTCGGTGCTCAGCCAAGTCTTTAAAGCCAATTGAATTTCACTATTTTTTTAAAAGGATTAATGTTTAAATGATGGAGCTCTTACAGAAAAGTCTATTAGCTGTGGCCGTATATGGAGCTCTTTCTTGATGATTAATAGTTTGGAAATGTTTGCCTGGTAGTGATTTTTTTTTTGAGATTAATTTTCCATTAATCTGTTTATTTTATGAATAGCTAAATTAGACTAACATAGATTTAACTGCATGCTTCTAGTTTGTACAAAGATAATCATAATTGTAAGGCCAGTGCAGAGAAAAAGAGAGTGAGCCGGGCAGTCAGGCAAGAAAAGGGAAATCTATTAGAGGGAAAAGAGGGCGACTGGCTCTTTAGGAGAACCAGTGTTCTCTGTTTCTGACGGAGTCCTTCTTATAGCCCACCGATGAAAAATTCTCTGAAAGGATGGTCACGTAGCCAGAGGTCTGGAATCTGGCGGTCTCGCAGCTTTGAGAAGACAAGCACCAGTGAAATAACAGGATGCCATCTGGGTAATTCGTCATTCTCACAGATCACTATGATTTATTCTTTGTTTGCGAGGTTGACGTAACAAGCCATCTTATCAATGAGACCTCATGTGGGCCCTGTCAATAATAGAATTGAAATGATTTGCTGGCTTCAGACTGTCTCTGGTTTCAGCAAAGCAAGAAACCAACCAACAAGCAAACATAACCAATATCACAGCAGAGTCATCAAAACAGTAGACAACATATATTGAGTGTTGTGTACCAGGCATGGTTCTAAGCATCTAACACATACCTCAAATAACTCTCATGACCGTCCTGTGAGAGAGGTTTTATAATTGTCTCTACTCTTCTGATGAGAAGTATAGATTCAGGCAACTTAAGTAACTTGTCCTGCGAACACAGCTGCCAAACGAGATTTTAGCCTAAGGAGTTTGACTCTAGAGTCTATGCTTTTAACCAGCTCATTCATTTTTACCAAGGTTCCTGAGCTAATACAGAGTGCTTTGACAGTGTTTACCACATAATAATAACCCAAAGGTGTTAACTAAAATATATTTTCAAAAAAACTAAAGTACATGACATTTAAATGAAAATTGTAGTGTAGAAGAGGAGAGTTTCCCAGAGCAATTAACTATATGAAGTCCCTTACTCCTGTGACTTGTTGCTGCCTCAGAGAGAACCTAAAATTTGAATATGAAAGTCAAAGCTGAAGTTGATGGAGGCTCCTCTCAGCAAATCTTAGCCCTGGGGTCTCAAATCACTCATATTAAGAAAGTAGGTCAGCTGGAAAATCAGATTCTTCCCTGAGTTTACAGACATTCAAAATTGTAAGCCAGTTGTAAAAACAACAGCAGCAGCCTCAAAAGATCAAAAGCCTTTTCCTTAGGCAAACTGGGGTAGTCTCAGCTGATTTCAGAACTTTAAGTTTTAAGATTCCACTCAAGGGTGAAGTATGACTTAAATACTCAAGATGTAGGTAATAAATGGCTACAGATTTCTAAACTTTGCTCTGAAAGAAATGGCTCCACCATGTTTCCCCCCTTTTCTTATCAAGAAGCAGAATTCACCCTCTGATCTTGTGTTTTCCTTTTGAACTTGAAGCCCACGTACAGAAACAGAAGTAGCGATAGCACAATTCTGAACAATGAATGTCTACTATTCACAGGTACTACAATCTAGGAAGATAAATGACACGGAATAAGTAGATCTGCCTTTAGAATTTGCTAGGCCTGCAACAGGAGTACAAATAGAGCTCACATATCTTGTGTCTAAATGTATTACCTTATATATCAAAATTATTTGTTTTAGGTGAAATTCTGAAAATATATTTATTTTTGAAAATTTAATTATATGTAATTAAGAAAATAAGTTAATTCACAGTTTTAGTATTCAATATCCATCCAGTTGGCCACGTAAATAGTCAATATTATGCTTTGTGCATGTTATATCTATACCTGAAAGTGAAGGTGTCAGTTGCTATGCCATGTCTGACTGCAACCCCACAGACTGTAGCTCGTCAGGCTCCCCTGTCCATGGAATTCTCCAGGCAAAAATACTGTATTGGGTAGCCATTTCCTTCTCCAAGGGCTCTTCCCCACCCAGGGATGGAACTCAGGTCTCCTGCATCACAGGCAGATTCTTTGCCACTGAGCCACCAGGGAAGCCCTCCGAGTCACCAGGGACTTCTCTTTGCAATTCTCCGGAGTTCCGAGTCACCATTCTGGTACTCTTCTTATCCCTCTAACTACTCCTTCATGAGGTCTATACCTGCATGCACACAAAGGTAGGGACTTTTTAAAGTGAAAAATATTCCTCAGCAGTCAAGCAACTATTGGGAATACTTTACTAATACCCCAACTGTTATGCAGGGATATGTCCCATTCATGCCATCTGAAAGATTGACAAGTCTATTTATTTGTCTTTTACTTACATAAGGACTTCTACTGCTTAAATTCTGACTGCAGCTGAAAACACTGCTGTCTCTGATCTATAAAACTTCATGGCATTTGGATGCAGTGTCTTTTGTTTTTACGACATAGGCAAAGGAAGGATGTGTATAAGCAATTTGCTTGGTTTGAACTATGTTAATCATGAAAGCCTGTTAGGATTACATCTTTATATTTGAACTTCAGAAAATGGTATTCTAAAGCAAAATATAAGTGACCAACTACAAAAAACAAATATATTGTAGCATATAGGACAGAAAGGCTCATGTTCTTATTTTAAAAAAACCTTTTAAATCAATGAAGAAATAATCTTTTCGCGACTAAATACCTATTTGTTCTAGTAACAAAATATACAAGTAAAAACATGAAAACAAATCTGAATCCAAAATGACATTAAGATAAATAGGAAAAGAATAAAAATATTACAGTTCTGTATAAAATCACAAAGAAAATGAATGATTTATTATTATGTCTCTTATTCTGATCCAGCTTTCTGTCTTTATTTCTTTCTTCTCTTCCCCTCCTCCCATATTTTACAAAAATTCTCATATAGGTGTTAATATATGTTCACCATACTGGCATACTACATATATATAGATATACAGCTATATATTATTATACACATATCTACATACCTACATATATGTGAAATGATATGTATTCATAAAAACTTCTTATAATTATACATAGAATTAAATGCCCTCTGGAGAAGTTAGTTTTGAGTGAGTGATCTGCTTGATTGTATCATAGTTATGTATACTTAGCGGGCCTCCCAGAACATGGCGTGATGAGTATATTAGTCAAGGTTCTCCAGAGAAACAGAACTAAAATGGTGACTATATATACAATACAGGGTATTTACTCACTCGGTTATGGAGGCTGAGAATTCACGAGATCTGTGGGCAGCAAGCTGGAGACACAGAAGAGGTGATGGTGTAGGGTAGTCCCCCATTATTCCAAGACTCCCCGTGGATGCCCACCATGTTTTGCCCATAGATACAAACCTATGGTAAAGTTAAATTTATAAATCAGGCACTGAAAGAGATATCTGAGTGGCCAACATCACTACTCTCGCTCTCTGGGGTCATTATGAAGTGAACTTGAGGTTAGCTGGACACTGGTGCTGTTCACTGTTGTAGCTGAGGAGACTGCTAAGTGGCTAATGGACATATACGCAGTGGACACGCTGGACAAAGGACTGACTCACAAATAGAGCGGGATGGACTGGAAGCACTTGAGATTCCGTTATGCTGCTCAGAACAGTGTGCAACTTAAACTTAGGAATTGTTTATTTCCGATGTATCCCATTTAATATTTTCATACTGTGGCTGACCATAGGTAACTAAGCCTTGATGCGGAAACCGTGAGTGAGGGCGGCACTATTCTGTATGCCGTCCGTTTGAAGATGGAGGGCTGCTGTGCAGGGCCTGCTGTATGTTCTGGCGGGTCAGATGGCACCAACTGTATGTGACGCTCAGGTCACATGGTAGCTTGGCATCCCGTGAAAAGCATTCAGTCTCCATAAGGTCTGGCCTCAGGCCAAGAATTATTTCTGAAAAACAGAAGTTACCTGCATAATATGGTAAGGCCTTGCTCCCAAATCCTAAGAGCAGGCACTGCAAAACCACCCCCCTACAGAAGACTGTCAAAGGTTCCAAAGAGCATCTCCACCTGCCGCTGACCCTTCGAGCACCACTGGATATCTAGATCGTGTGGCCCCAGTGGTGAAGCAGCTTGCAGAGCAGCTTGGGCCTGTTGCAGGGTCTTCTTCTGTTCTGGGCTACACCCGAAACTAGGATTCAGGTTATTTGGCAAATGGGCTGGAGTAACATACTCAAAAGGGCTTCACCTGTGGCTCAGCGGGAAAGAATCTGCCTGCAATGCAAGAGACAGGGATTCAATCCCTGGTTCGGGAAGATCCCCTGGAGGAGAAAATGGCAACCCACTCCAGTATTCTTACTTGAGAAATCCCACTGACAGAGGAGCCTGGCAGGCTACCGTCCATGGGGTTGCAAAGAATCAGACATGATGTAGAAACTAAACAACAAACACTCTCAAATGAGGAATATCATACTTATGAAATCCAAAGAGGAGCAATAGGTATGTGCCTCTTATTAGGCGCTAGATGTATTCTTCAATTTAGAAATTTCTTGGCACGACCCACACCACTGGACCCCTGAAAATGTTGCTGAGGTAAAAGACCCCAAATATTTTGTCAGATTTATTTCATCCTCTGACTTGCAAGTGTCTTACCAATAAGTCTAGAGTAGTTGTAATTTCTTGCTAACTAAATCCAGGGTAGTGCTATTGGTGTAATGTCATCAATGTAATGAGCTAGTGTGATATTTTCTCCAAAGGAAAGATTTCAAAGATATTTCAGAGCTAAATTATGATATAGGGCTGGAGAGTTGCTATACCCTTGAGGGTAGTGTGAAGATGTATTGCTGGCCTTTCCAGCTGAAAGCAAACTGCTCTGGTGGATCTTATTAATAGAGAAAGAAGGGGAAAAAGAAAAAGCAAATTGCAGAAAACAGTTGCATACCAGGTACCAAGAGGTGTTGATTTGATCAAACAATGAAACTATATCTGGTAAAACAGCTATGATTGGAGCTTAAAATAATCCACTATCATTCTCCAAGATTCATCTGCCTTCTGAACAAGCTAAAGAGGCAAGTTGAATGGGGATATGGTGTGACTCACCATCCCTACACCCTTTAAGTTCTTGGTGTCATTAATCCCTGAAGTCTCTCTAGAAACAAAATACTGCTTTTGGTTTACTATTTCCCTAGATAGAGGGATTACTAGTGGTTCCCAGTTGGCTTTCCCATCATAATAGTCCTCACCACACAGGTTGGGGAATTGATAGGGGAATTCTGCCTGCTGCTGAGTGTATTTATTCCAAATAAGCATTCGGGAACTGTGGAAATAACCGCAGGATGAGTGTGGGGACTAAAGTGGCCCACTGTAAGAAAAGATCTGAGCTAAAACTCCACTGCTCACCTGACCCCCATAAGCCTCTACTCTGATTCGTGAACTGCAGTTACATTTTGGGTGTCCTGGAATTAATATCATTACAAAGACAGTATCTAATGTGTGCATGGGTGCTAAGTTGCTTTAGTCATGTCTGACTCTGTCAGACTCTGTGGACTGTAGCCCGTGAGGCTTCTTTGTCCATGGGATTCTCCAGGCAAAAGTGCTGGAGTGGGTTGCTATGCCCTCCTCCAGGGGATGTTCCCAACCCAGAGATCAAACCTGTGACTCTTACATCTTCCTGTTAGCAGGTGGGTTCTTTACCACTAGAGCCACCTGGGAAGCCCACAGTATCTAATAGTCTCCCCCCAAAATCTTATTATTTCCTTTTCCCCAGTGAACATACCTTGGTAAAAAGTCCTTGGGGGAAAAGCTGAAAAGAGATCAGCAGTAAAAAGTTTTGACAGCATAGCAGAGTCCTCTCTCAAGAGAACTGGGCCACTCCATTCAAGGAGTTCTGGGTCCATAAACTGGCTCAAGCTGGAATAAAATGAGGTGCCATTGCCTGTTTTTTTTTTTTTTTTAATATATATAATTCAGGTTAGACTTTGGATCAGTTAGCCTGAGAGAATAAAGTAAGAATTGTAGATTTCCTCTCCATTACACTTTTTAGGGAAACCATGATCAGCTAGCCATAGTTGCTGCAAGTCAGACTATTTTGATTGCAGCTTTGACTTGCTGATCTTTGTCATAATTATACCCACCTTACCTTCTGTGGTCAAAGATTGCCATTTGACTGATCCCTGCAACACCCAAACCCAATTAATCCAAATTCATTGAGGTTTCCCAATCCATCACCACATTTCCACTGTAAGGTCACATTAACAAAGAGTGCTCACAGAGCTTTTCAAATATGTCACATTTCACCTCACAGTAATGGTGAAAGGTATTTCTTCCAGACCTTCCAGTGTAGGTAAGTCTCAAATGAAGAATCCACTCTGACATTCCACTCTCCCTAAGTTTCTGAATCCTTTCGTTTACATTCAGCCAAAGGAAGTTGGGCATTTCCACTTCACTTACAGTGGACTATCTTTTGGTTCATGTTTCAGTCAGACAAACTGCTAGAGCCCATTATAACTCACCAAACTACAGCATTACATGCAAAATCTCTTTGTCATCAATAAATTTGACCTGATATAACTTTACGTTCTTCCCACCAATGTCCCGCGCCCTTATAGTAATTCATACCCCCATGTCCCTCAGATCACTCTCACTGTGAGTGACTCACTGAATTAGTCTCAGGTGAAAATTAGTGTTTTTAGCAATAAAATATGCTTAAATTAAGGTATGTACATTGTTTCTTAGACAGAAAGCTATTGTACACAGACTACAGTATAATGTCAACTTAACTTTTATTTGCACTACTGCATGTGTGGGGTTTATTATAAGAAATAGGCACTTGATTGTGGAAGCTAAGAAGTCTCAATATCAGCAGTCAGCCAGGTGGAGACCCAAGAGAACCTGTGCTATCCAAGTCCAGGGGCCGAAGAACAAGGAGACCTAAGGATGTAAGTTCCAGCCAAGCCAGAGCCAAGGACAGGAGAAGGCCCATGTCCCAGGGGCAAGAGAGTCAGGCAGAGAGAGCATTTCCCTTCTTCAATCTTTAGGCCTTCAGTGGCTGGATAGGATTTACTCATATTAGAGAGGTTAATATGTTTAAGTATGGAATGATTTTGTCATGTTATTTTATTTTATATATGTGTATATATATATATACATATACATATATATATATATATATATATAGCCCCAAAGCAATAAAAATAATGCTTAACGGACTCAAAAACATATGCCCAGTAAAATAGAAAATTCCACTTCTATCTTTCAACTTGGCAAGAGTAAGAAGTTTGTAAACAATCACTTTAGAATGTGTGTAAAAGAAAAATATTGCTGTTAGAATTAAAAATCAATACAACATTTGGAGGACATTTGGCAAGGTTTTTCAAAATCTAGAATATTATATCCTTTTACCTAGACATTCTATTTTTAAAAATTTGCCTAAAACATAGCTATACTCACTCAAGAATGCAAAGACATACACAAGTGTATCCTTGCAACACTGCTATATACACCAACAATTTTAAAACAGACAACCATGTCATATATTTCCAAGGCTTCCCAGGTGGCACTAGTGGTAAAGAACCCACCTGCCAATTCAGGAGACATGAGAGACATGGGTTCACTCTCTGGGTCCAGAAGATCCTCTGGAGGAGGGCATGGCAACCCATTCCAGTATTCTTGCCTGGAGAATCCCATAGACAGTGGAATCTGGTGGGCTCCACATAGGGTGGCAAAGAGTAAGGATTTTGGCATGGACTGAACTGACTTAGCACACAGGCAGTGTATCTATGTACTACCACGAAATGATATCCTATTGTTTTGCTTGTTGTGTTTGGGTTTGTGCTAAAAGAGTAAAGGTACAGTCTTACCTTTTGCTTTTTGTGATTTCATCTTCATATTGTATTGTGGACATGTGACTAAAGTAGAACAGATTTGAAGCCATAAAAATGAAAAACACGTTAAGTATGATAGAATGAATAAACAGAAGGTGCCTCCAGCCCAGATGACATTGTTCAGTTCAGTTCAGTCCCTCACTCATGTCTGACTCTTTGCAACGCCATGAACCTCAGCATGCCAGGGCTCCCTGTCCATCACCAACTCCGAGTTTACTCAAATTGATGTCCATTGAGTTGGTGATGCCATCCAGCCATCTCATTCTCTGTGTCCCCTTCTCCTCCCCCCAGCCCCCTCAGTCTTTTCCAACTTCAGGATCTTTTCAAATGAGTCAGTTCTTCATATCAGGTGGCCAAAGTATTGGAGTTTCAGCTTCAACATCAGTCCTTCCAATGAACACACAGGACTGATCTCCTTTAGGACGGACTGGTTGGATGTCCTTGCAGTCCAAGGGACTCTCAAGAGTCTTCTCCGACACCATAGTTCAAAAGCATTAATTCCTTGGCACTCAGCTTTCCTTATAGTTCAACTCTGACATCCATACATGACTACTGGAAAGACCATAGCTTTGACTAGATGGACCTTTGTTGACAAAGTAATGTCTCTGCTTTGTAATATGCTATCTAGGTTGGTCATAACTTTCCTTCCAAGGAGGAAGTGTCTTCTAATTTCATGGCTGCAGTCACCATCTGCAGTGAGTTTGGAGTCCCCCAGAATAAAGGCACCCACTGTTTCCCCATCTATTTCCCATGAAGTGATGGGACCAGATGCCATGATCTTAGTTTTCTGAATGTTGAGCTTTAAGCCAACTTTATCACTCTCCTCTTTGGAGGTATTCTGTTGGTCCTGGACTGTTTCTGAGCTTCTTTTAAAGTGAGACAATTATATCTCTACTGGTCATCTGTGTTACATTCAGGCAAACCTAATGTGGTGGTGGTGGTTTAGTTGCTAAGTATTATTATTCTGATCTTTATACTATAAACAACTAAACTGAGCCACTTAAGCATTGGTGGGATTCACCTAGATTTAATCAAGTTAGCCAGAATACCCTCACCCCCAACTAATAAAAGTCAGCTGTTTTGGGGGGTTTTTATTGACTGTCCCACACAGCATGCATACTTCCCTGGTCAGGGATCAAACCCACGGTCCCTGCAGTGAAATCACAGTGTTTTACACACTGGTCCACTGGAGAAGTCCAAAAGTCAATTGTTGACAACAGTTTTTTTTTTTTTTTGGTCTATTAGAGAACATAGCGAGAGTATGTGAACTTGGCAAAATATAATATATAAAATGCTATAAGAGGTCATCCTGTTCATCATAATTAAGACTCACTATCAAAATTCCTTTTGCTTTATTTTCCTTTCTTGCTTTGAAGATCACTGATTTTTATAATTGATTTTGGAACTCTAATGCTTTTCTTCTGACTATTTAAACTTGTGGCCAACATATTGAAATACAAATGGCTATTAAGTTGCCATGGTGCTGGGTATCAATATTCTTGATTATATAGATTGTCGATTATATGGTGTAATTATTCTAAACTGCTAAAAGCCTGAACATATGTAGTGATTTCAATCTTTTTTTTATTTTTGAGTGGTGCTTTATAAGATCAAAAGCAAAAATCTAACCCAAACACATTTAAATTCTTGTCTGGATGTTTGAGGTTGATTGTTTTAAGCATCTTCTCAACGTATAAAAACAAAGATTGTTAAATTATAGTAAACATACATCTTGCTTGTTAGGATGTGCTGTATCAATTATATTTTGAACTGAATTTCACTTTCCTAAATGCATTATCTCCTTTAATCTCAGTTGAAAACAATCAAATCCCACTTATTCTTTTCAGGAGATGTATCAGAAAAGCTTTTCAGTTTATATCAAGAGCAAAAAAATAACTTCTTTGCTTAAACACTCTTGTGGAAAAAGGTTAATTCCTTTGGCAGTGTTCACAATATAAATCAAGGTGTGTCTGTGCTATTCTATGCCTTTAAATTCATTAAACTGTAAGTTTCAGGAAAATATAGGGCATGCCCCACTGTATTTCCATTGTCAAGAATGAGTAAATAAATAATGAAGCTCTCTGCTTTTAAACATTTATCTTCTATTTCTCAATCTACAGCCATAATTTTGCTTTTAATTCTTTCCTCAAAAACTTAAATGTTTGCCAAAAATCTATAAAAATAAAGTTAAAATAAAAATGTGAAATGTATACGTACTAGAAAATACAGATAAGGAGGCTGGCTCTTGGATTAGACTGCCTCCATTTGATTCTAATCCTGACTCTTAGATGTTTATTTTTAGGCGAGTGACTAAAATCTTCCAGACTCAGTATTCTTTTTGATTCTTTCTGGATATAAAAATACTACATCATTTTTTAGGGTCATCATGAGTGCATGGCATGCAGTAATCACCCAATTAATGTTATTCATGTTATTTTTGTTCTGTTACACCTATGAATCCAAATAATGCCTTGAGCTGGTATCATGCTGCTTTCCCAGCTTCAGTTCCCAGAGATTCTCAATATTCATTAGCAGCAGTTGGTTACTAACCATGTTTTTTAGACTTTTTAATTTGTATTAGGATACAACCAATTAACAGTGTGATAATTTCAGGTGAACAACAAAGGGATTCAGCCACACATGTACAAGTGTCCATTCACCCTTAAACTCCCCTCCCATAGAGACTGCCACAGTACCTTGGGTAGAGTTCCATGTGCTATGCGGTAGGTCTTTGTTGGTTATCCACTTTAAATACAGCAGTGTGTACATGTCCATCCAAACTCCCTAACCATCCTTTCCTCCCTTTCTTCCCCTGAGCAGCCATAAATTCATTCTCTCAGTCTGTGAGTTTATTTCTGTTTTGTAAGTAAGTCATTTGTATCATTTCTTTTTAGATTCCACAGATACAGAATGTCATATAATATTTGTCTTTACCTGTCTGATTTACTTAACTCAATATGACTATTTTTTTAATGTTATTGTGCAAACATTACATCTTTAAAAAAAAATTACATCTCTAGTCCTGTTTATACTAGCTTAAATTCTTTCTCGAATACAGTTTAAACATCTCATGGGATGCATTGTTGACCTCCAAGTCAACTGCACCCAAGCACATGGATTTTCTGTATCATGAACTTTGACTTTTACAGCAAAGGGAGAATAAGCATGCTTATGAGGACACTTTTTAGAGCCTCTTTAAAATATAACTCAGATGACGATGGAGAGGGAAAAAAAATAAAACAACTTTCAGCTCAAACTCCAATAAATAGTTCCCTAAGTAGGATAGCGCTAGTACTAGTAGAAGTAGTAGTAAGCATTCAGTACACATTTTAATGTTATTTTCAGGGTGTTTTGCTGTGAACTTTATATAAATAATCTACTTAATTTTCACTGCATCCCTTACTATAATCCCTAGTTTACAGATGAAGAAACTGAGGTTTAGATTGGTTAGGCAATTTTACCACTGTCTTAGAGGATGTGGTCAGGTCAGGAATTGAAACTAGCAACTAGGCTGATTATAACTGACAAGTCCTTATACCACTTATCAAAATCTAAAGACACTCCCATAAGTAACTGAAAACAAGTGTATTAACTATTACACTGCTTAACTTTGTTCCTTTAGAGGTTCTAATGAAGTTGAACTACAGGAATCTCAGGAGATATTTAGTGAAAGATTAGAGGGATAAAATACTAGTTCAAGTTAAATCTCTTTAATAAAATCTTTTAATGACCATCCAGATCTTGGCAAGTCCTTTCTTCTTAATAATAACATTGCTATTAAATACTTTTCAGTTCAGTTCAGGTCAGTCACTCAGTCATGTCTGACTCTTTGCAGCCCCATGAATTGCAGCACGCCAGGCCTCCCTGTCCATCACCAGCTCCCTTAGTTCACTCAGACTCACATCCATCGAGTCAGTGATGCCATCCAGCCATCGCATTCTCGGTGGTCCCCTTCTCCTCCTGCCCCCAATCTCTCCTAGCATCAGAGTCTTTTCCACTGAGTCAACTCTTCACATGAGGTGGCCAAAGTACTGGAGATTTAGCTTTAGCATCATACTTTCCAAAGAAATCCCAGGGCTGACCTCCTTCAGAATGGACTGGTTGGATGTCCTTGCAGTCCAAGGGACTCTCAAGAGTCTTTTCCAACACCACAGTTCAAAAGCATCAACTATTTGGTGCTCAGCCTTCTTCACAGTCCAACTCTTATCCATACATGACCACAGGAAAAAACAGCCTTGACTAGATGGATCTTAGTCGGCAAAGTAGTGTCTCTGCTTTTGAATATACTATCTAGCTGGTCATAACTTTTCTTCCAAGGAGTAAGTGTCTTTTAATTTCATGGCTGCAATCACCATCTGCAGTGATTTTGGAGCCCAAGAAAATAAAGTCTGATACTGTTTCTCCATCTATTTCCCATGAAGTGATGGGATTGGATGCCATATCTTCATTTTCTGAATGTTGAGCTTTAGGCCAACTTTTTCACTCTCCTCTTTTACTTTCATCAAAAGGCTTTTTAGTTCCTCTTCACTTTCTGCCATAAGGGTGGTGTCATCTGCATATCTGAGGTCATTGACATTTCTCCAAGCAATCTTGACTCCAGCGTGTGTTTCTTCCAGTCCAGTGTTTCTCATGATGTACTCTGCATATAAGTTAAATAAGCAGAGTGAAAATACACAGCCTTGAGGTACTCCTTTTCCTATTAGGAACCAGTCTGTTGTTCCACGTCCAGTTCTAACTGTTGCTTCCTGACCTGCATACAGATTTCTCAAGAGGCAGATTAGGT
>SJYC01041527.1:0-12032 GCA_006408675.1 Madoqua kirkii | reverse complement strand
AGTCCCTTGAACTGCAAGAAGATCTAACCAGTCCATTCTGAAGGAGATCAGCCCTGGGATTTCTTTGGAAGGAATGATGCTAAAGCTGAAACTCCAGTACTTTGGCCACCTCATGCGAAGAGTTGACTCATTGGAAAAGACTCTGATGCTGGGAGGGATTGGGGGCAGGAGGAGAAGGGGATGATCGAGGATGAGATGGCCGGATGGCATCACGGACTCGATGGACGTGAGTCTGAGTGAACTCTGGGAGATGGTGATGGACAGGGAGGCCTGGCATGCTGCGATTCATGGGGTCACAGAGAGTCAGACATGACTGAGCGACTGAACTGAACTACAAAAAGTTAATAGGGATGAAAAAGCAGAAAGTTATGTCCCAGATGAAGGCATAACATAAAACCCCAGAAAAACAACTAAAGAATTCAGAATAATGATAGTGTAGATGATCCAGGATCTCAGGAAACAACAGAGAAAATGCAAGAAATGTTTGCCAAAGACCTAGAAGAACTAAAGAGCAAACAGAGATGAATAATATGCTAGAAGGAATCAATAGCAGAATAACTGAGGCAGAAGAACAGGCAAATGACCTGGAGAACTGAATGGTGGAAATCATTGCCACAGAATGAATATAGAAAAAGAATGAAAAAAAAAAAAAGCCTAAGAGACCTCCAGGACAACATTAAATCTACCAACATTTGTATTATAGGGGTCCCAGAAGGAGAAGAAAGAGAGAACAGACCTGAAAAGTATTTGAAGAGATAATAGCTGAAAACATCCCAAACATGAGAAAGAAAATAGTCAAGTCCAGAAAGCACAGAGACTCCCAGGCAGGATAAACCCAAGGAGCAACACATCAAGAAACAGTAATCAAACTGACAAAAATCAAAGGCAAAAATAAAATATTAAAAACAAAATAAACCCCAAAGAATGATTCTTTTAGCACATGGCGTAGACACTTACGAATAATGACATGTGAAGCTAAGAGTATTCGTAGTTCATTCAAAGCTACCTTGAAGGTATAGCCCTGAAACTCCTTCCTTATGCTGTGTTAACATAAGACCCCAACCTCGGTGACTTAGGACAGTCAGTTCTTGCTTTTGTTGCCTATTGGCAGCTGCAGATCCACTTTGAGTCTTCCTGTCTCACTGTCTACACTTGGTGATTTGCAGACATGAAATTAAAAGACGCTTACTCCTTGGAAGAAAAGTTATGAACAACCTAGATAGCATATTCAAAAGCAGAGACATTACTTTGCCGACTAAAGTTTGTCCAGTCAAGGCTGTGGTTTTTCCTGTGGTCATGTATGGAAGTGAGAGTTGGACTGGGAAGAAGGCTGAGCAGCAAAGAACTGATGCTTCTGAACTGTGGTGTTGGAGAAAACTCTTGAGAGTCCCTTGGACTGCAAGGAGATCCAACCAGTCCATTCTGAAGATCAGCCCTGGGATTTCTTTGGAAGGAATGATGCTGAAGCTGAAACTCCAGTACTTTCATCACGTCATGAGAAGAGTTGACTAATTTGAAAAGACTCTGATGCTGGGAGGGATTGGGGGCAGGAGGAGAAGGGGACGACAGAGGATGAGATGGCTGGATGGGATCATGGACTCGATGAACATGAGTCTGAGTGAACTCCGGGAGATGGTGATGAACAGGGAGGCCTGGCGTGCTGCGATTCATGGGGTTGCAAAGAGTTGAACACAACTGAGCGACTAAACTGAACTGATATCTTCTGTTGGTTCTGTTTCTCGGAGAACTCTGACTAATACAGTGCAGGGGCAGAAGATATAAAGAAGACCCTGGAGAAACTAGGAAGAATGAGGTTACAGAAGAAATGAAGGTTTTGTTTACTCCTTTGGAGCTTCCTTGTGCTTAATTTAATTCGGTTTATTTATACATTTGTAATATTCTAAATCTATGGCATATGGCATACACACTTATAAATAATGATATTAAAAGCTGAAAATATTCACAGTTCCCTGAAAGCTATCTTGAGAATGTAGCACTAAAATTCCTTCCTCCCCCTGGACCTGAACCTCTGACACATAGACAGAGCTTAGTTTGTTAAAGGTGTTTGTATCCTGTGAGGTTTGTCACCAGCTCCTGCAGTGCTCCATAAGCTGGACCAGCATATGAGGGACTCAAAGCCTTTTTTCTCTTTGGTTCAGTTAAATGGCCAGTCTTTGAAATACCATTTTCTCTGGACGCCACAGCAGAACTGGGCGTGAAGGAATTCCTTGGGGGACAGAGACAGTTTCTTGCTTCTCCTTTTTTTCCCCCAGAGATAACACAGAAAACAGAAAACAAAACAAACTCCCCCCGCCCCAACTTATTTCTATTGAAGCAATTCTGTTCAATTACCCTAGATTTTCTAAGATGAAGTACAGAACAGCCTCTCTGAAGAGAGCTCATTTGCTGACATTGTGTTTTCACAATGGAGGAGAGAACAAGCCTGGGGCACTTTCCCTAAGAGGAATGCCTCCTCACCTAGCAGCTCACACCTTTCCCCAGTGAGCTTGGTACATGCCAAGTTGCTTCAGTCATGTCCAACTCTTTGTGACCCTACAGCCTGTAGCCTGTCAGGCTCCTCTGTCCATAGGGTTCTCCAGGCAAGAATACTGGAGTAGGTTGCTGTACCCTTCTCCAGGGGATCTTCCTGACCCAGGGATCGAACCTGTGTCTCCTATGTTTCCTGTATTAGCAGGTGGATTCTCTACCACTAGCACCACCTGGGTGGAGAAGGCAATGGCACCCCACTCCAGTACTCTTGCCTGGAAAATCTCATGGACGGAGGAGCCTGGTAGGTTGCAGTCCATGGGGTCATTAAGAGTCAAACACAACTGAACGACTTCACTTTCACTTTTCACTTTCATGCATTGGAGAAGGAAATGGCAACCCACTCCAGTGTTCTTGCCGGGAGTATCCCAGGGACTGGGGAGCCTGGTGGGCTGCCATCAATGGGGTCACACAGAGTCGGACATGACTGAAGCGACTTAGCAGCAGCAGCAGCAGCAGCAGCACCTGGGAAGCCCGAATGGCTGTTTCCCAAAAGATCGTGTGAGGGGTTAATTTTTAACATAGTGAGGCTCCTACAGAAAGGACCTACTTGGGAATCCAAGTCAGTAAGTGTGACGGGGATGGAGGCATGCTTCCCTGGGTCTAGAGATGGGAAAGTAGAGAGAAGGTGTGTATGTGGTGTTGTGGAGGATTCCTGCTTTCTTTTGGCTCCCACTTCTTGAGGATGTCCTTTAGGTCACTTTTCCCAAGGAGACCCCTCTCCGTTGCCAGGTGTCAGCAACTCCTACTTTGTAGCTGCATTTGAGAAGGACCTGACATCACCCCTGGCTTACAGCACAGAGGCTTATCATGGTCTTGGGTGCCCGGGACACTGATGAGGAAGCCAGGCGTGAGCCTCAGTAGCTAGGACAGTGGCCATGTGGCAGAGACCAGCAACAGGGGTTGCCTGGTCCATGCATCACCACAGAGCCATTGCTTGTGCCAGCACCTTTGGCAAGAAGAATCTGCAGGCCACCCTGAGACCCTGTCAGATAAACAGAGGTCTGTAGGGCGGAGCTAAATTTTCAGAAACTACTCAGATAAGGACTTAAGGGGAAATGAAGACTGAACTGTCCATACCATCTCCATAGTCCTGCTCTGGCTCAGGGCCTGAGAAAACCCTGCTGTAGCTGCCTCCACAGACCTCACTCTGCTGTGGTCCTGGAGGCTGAGTGTATGGAGAATAGCCTGATGCAGGCAAAAGCGCAACCATGGATGTGATCACCACTGTCATCCAGTGTTAATCAGGGCACTTAAATCTCTTGGGAATCATGAAACATAGAAATGACAGGAACATGTGGAGAGCTATTTGAAAGCTATCTTTAGAAGAAAGATTTTATATAAACTGCTTGAATTGCTAGTCACCTTGTCATTTCTTGGATTTGATTTCTATATACTTCAAAGGGAAGGATACTAATGAAGTACATGACAGGACTTTTATTCTGGGCCCAGTTTTGCTTACTAAACCACAAAGTCAATAAATTATACTTAAAAAAACCTTCATCAAGTAGCTTGATATCTGGTTTGTTGCACAGAAATAATTGTTCTGTTACAACAGCTCCAGCCAGTTACTTTCCATAACTGCTTTCTAACATAATGTTTGTCTTGTTCATAAAATACCTAGTGGTGATTTTCTTATTTACAATTTTATATATGTGGTAGCTGTTAATGTGTTACATCTAAAACTCCTCACCTACTTGCTTAGTCTAAGTATCAATATTATTTTTCAATTTTGTTGTTCTTCAGTTGCAAACTCATGTCCAACTCTCTGCAACCCCAAGGACTGCAGCATTCCAGGCTTCCCGTCCTTCACTATCTCCTGGAGTTTGCTCAGAGTGATGCCATGCAAGTCTCATTCTCTGTCATTCCCTTCTCCTCCCTTCAATCTTTCCCAGCATCAGGGTCTTTTCCAAAGAGTTGGCTCTTAACATCAGGAGGCCAAAGTATTGGAGCTTCAGCCTCAGCATCAGTCCTTCCAATGAATATTGAGGATTGATTTCCTTTATTATTGATTGATTAGATTGCCTTGCAGTCCAAGGGACCCTCAAGAGTCTTTTCCAGCATCGTAGTTTGAAAACATCAATTCTTCGACCCTCGGTCTTTATGGTCCAACTCTCACATCCATACGTGACTACTGGAAAAACCATAGGTTGACAATATGGACCTTTGTTGGCAATGTAATATCTCTACTTTTTAATATGCTGCCTAGGTTGGTCATAGCTTTTTTCCCAAGGAAAAAGCATCTTTTAATTTCATGGCTGCAGTTACCATCTGCAGTGATTTTGGAGCCCAAGAAAATAAAGTCTGTCACTGTTGCCACTGTTTCCCCATCTATTTGCCATGAAATGATGAAACTGGATGCCGTGATGTTAGTTTTTTGAATGTTGAGTTTTAACCCAACTTTTTCACTCTCATGTTTCACTTTCATCAAGAGGCTCTTTAGTTCCTCTTTGTTGTCTGCCATAAGGGTGGTGTGATCTGCGTGTCTGAGGTCATTGATATTTCTCCCAACAGTCTTGATTCCAGCTTGTGCTTCCTCCAGCCCAGCATTTCACATGATGAACTCTGCATAAAAGTTATGTAGGCATAGTGACAATATACAGCCTTGAGGTACTCCTTTCCCGATTTGGATCCAGTCCATTGTTCCATGTTGGATTCTAACTATTGCTTCTTGAGGTGCATACAGATTTCTCAGGAGGCAGGTAAGGTAGTCTGGTATTCCCATCTCTTGAAGAATTTTCCAGTTTGTTGTGATCCACACGTCAAAGGCTTTAGCATAGTCAGTTCAGCAGCAGTAGATGTTTTTCCTGAAATTCCCTTACTTTTTCTATGATCCACTAAATGTTGACAGTTTGGTCTCTAGTTCCTCTGCCTTTTCTAAACGCAGCTTGTACATCTGGAAATTCTTTGTTCAAGTACTGCTGAAGCCTAACCTGTAGGATTTTGAGCCTTACCTTGCTAGCATGTGAAATGCATGCAATTGTGCATGGTTTGAACATTCTTTGGCATTACCTTTCTTTAAGACTGGAAGGAAAACTGGCCTTTTCCAGTTCTGTGGCTACTGCTGAGATTTCCAAAAATGCTAGCATCTTGAGTGCAGCACTTAAACAGCATCATCTTTTAGGATTTGAAAGAACTCAACTGGAATTCCATCCCCTCCACTAGCTTTGTTTATAGTGATGCTTCCTAGGGCCCACTTGACTTTGTACTCTAGGATGTCCGATGCTAGGTGAATGATCACACCATCACGGTCATCTGGGTCATTAAGACTTCTTTTGTATAGTTCTGTGTATTCTTGCCACCTCTTCTTAGTATCTTCTGCTTCTGTTAGGTCCTTGCTGTTTCTGTCCTGTATTGTGCCCATCTTTGCATGAAATGTTTCCTTGGTGTCCCTAATTTTTTGAAGAGATCTCTAGTCTTTCCCATTCTGTTTTTTGTCCTTTTCTTTACATTTTTTCACTTTGGAAGGCTTTCTTATCTCTTCTTGCTGTTCTTTGGAACTCCACATTCAGTTGGGTATAGCTTTCCTTTTCTCCTTTGCTTTTCATTCTCTTCTTTTCCTCAGCTATTTGTAAGGCTTCCTCAGACATCCATTTTGCCTTTTTGCAGTTCTTTTTCTTGGGGATGGTCTTGATCCCTGTCTCCTGTACAATGTTATGAATCTCCACCCATAGTTCTTCAGGCCCTCTGTCTATAGATCTAATCCCTTGAATCCATTTCTCACTTCCACTATATAATCATAAGGGATTTGTTGTAGGTCATACCTGAATGGCCTAGTGGTTTTACCTACTTTCTTCAGTTTAAGTCTGAATTTGGCAATAAAGAGTTCATGATATGGGCTACAGTCAGCTCCTGGTCTTGTTTTTGCTGACTGTATAGAGCTTCTCCATCTTTGGCTGCAAAGAATATGATAAATCTGATTTCAGTATTGATTATCTGGTGATGTCCATGTGTAGAATCTTCTCTTGTTTTGTTGGAAGAGGGTTTTTGCTATGACCAGTGCATTGTCTTGGCAAAACTCTGTTAGCCTTTGCCCTGCTTTGTTTCTACTCCAAGGTCAAACTTGTTACTCCAGGTATCTCTTGACTTCCTACTGTTGCATTCCAGTCCCCTATGATGAAAAGGGCTTCTTTTTTTGCTGTTAGTTCTAGAAGGTCTTGTAGGTTTTCATAGAGCCATTCAACTTCATCTTCTCAGCTTTAGTGGTTAGGCCATATCTTGGATTACTGTGATATTGAATGGTTTGCCTTGACAATGAACCAAGATCATTCTGTTGTTTTTGAGACTGCACCCAAGTACTACATATTGGACTCTTTTTGTTGATAAGAGGGCTACTCCATTTTGTCTAAGAGATTCTTGCCTTAGACATATCTTATAATAGATGTTATTACTTATATCTTCAGTTCAGTTCAGTTCAGTCGCTCAGTCGTCTCCAACTCTTTGCGACCCCATGAATCGCAGCACGCCAGGCCTCCCTGTCCATCACCATCTCCCGGAGTTCACTCAGACTCACGTCCATCGAGTCAGTGATGCCATCCAGCCCTCTCATCCTCGGTCATCCCCTTCTCCTCCTGCCTCCAATCCCTCCCAGCATCAGAGTCTTTTTCAATGAGTCAACTCTTCGCATGAGGCAGCCAAAGTACTGGAGTTTCAGCTTTAGCATCATTCCCTCCAAAGAAATCCCAGGGCTGATCTTCAGAATGGACTGGTTGGATCTCTTTGCAGTCCAAGGGACTCTCAAGAGTCTTCTCCAACAACACACTTCAAAATCATCAGTTCTTTGGTGCTCAGCCTTCTTCACAGTCCGACTCTCACATCCATACATGACCACAGGAAAAACCATAGCCTTGACTAGATGGACCTTAGTCGGCAAAGTAATGTCTCTGCTTTTGAATATACTATCTAGGTTGGTCATAGCTTTTCTTCCAAGGAGTAAGCGTCTTTTAATTTCATGGCTGCAGTCACCATCTGCAGTGACCTTGGAGAGCCAAAAAACAAAGTCTGACACTATTTCCATTGTTTCCCCATCTATTTCCCATGAGGTGATGGGACTGGATGCCATGATCTTTGTTTTCTGAATGTTGAGCTTTAAGGCAGCTTTTTTGCTCTCCTCTTCCACTTTCATCAAGAGGCTTTTTAGTTCCTCTTCACTTTCTGCCATAAGGGTGATGTCATCTGCATATCTGAGGTTATTGATATTTCTCCCAGCAATCTTGGTAATAGATATAACGGTCATATGAATTAAATTTGCATATTTCCACCCATTTTAGTTCATTGATTCCTAATATCTCACATTCACTCTTGGGTGGTTGACAGTGGGCCTGGTTGACCACTTCCAATTTATGTTGATTCGTGGACCTAACATTCCAGTCCTATGCAATATTGTTCTTTACAGCATCAGATTTTACATTCGCCACCAGATACATCCACAACTGGGTGTCATTTCCTCTTTGGTTCAGCCTCTTCATTCCTTCTGTAGCTATTTCTTTGCTCTTCCCCAGTAGCATATTGGACATCTACTGACCTAGGAAGTTCATCTTTCAGTCTCGTATCTTTTTGCCTTTTCATACTGTTCATAGGGTTCTTAAGGAAAGAGGGCTGAAATGGTTTGCCATCTCCTTCTCAAGTGGACCACATTTTGTCAGACATCTCCACTTTTCCAAAGATGGTGTAGTAGAAGGATGTGCCCTCATCCTCTCCTGTGAGTGTTTTTGGAGTCTCTGGCCGAGGCGTGGGTCAACAGTGGCTTGCTGGGGGGTCACGGACACTGATAGCAGTCATCCTGGGAAAGCATGACATGCTGGCATGAGTCTTTTTGGAGGTGGTTGCGTGGTCACCTTTTCAATACTTGAACCGCATGTTTCACTAACCATTATTCCAGTTTCTAAATTTTCTTTTTTGCTATTTCTTATCTGTTTTCAAACATATGTACTAAATAGATATAACGGTCATATGAATTAAATTTGCATATTTCCACCCATTTTAGTTCATTGATTCCTAATATCTCACATTCACTCTTGGGTGGTTGACAGTGGGCCTGGTTGACCACTTCCAATTTATGTTGATTCGTGGACCTAACATTCCAGTCCTATGCAATATTGTTCTTTACAGCATCAGATTTTACATTCGCCACCAGATACATCCACAACTGGGTGTCATTTCCTCTTTGGTTCAGCCTCTTCATTCCTTCTGTAGCTATTTCTTTGCTCTTCCCCAGTAGCATATTGGACATCTACTGACCTAGGAAGTTCATCTTTCAGTCTCGTATCTTTTTGCCTTTTCATACTGTTCATAGGGTTCTTAAGGAAAGAGGGCTGAAATGGTTTGCCATCTCCTTCTCAAGTGGACCACATTTTGTCAGACATCTCCACTTTTCCAAAGATGGTGTAGTAGAAGGATGTGCCCTCATCCTCTCCTGTGAGTGTTTTTGGAGTCTCTGGCCGAGGCGTGGGTCAACAGTGGCTTGCTGGGGGGTCACGGACACTGATAGCAGTCATCCTGGGAAAGCATGACATGCTGGCATGAGTCTTTTTGGAGGTGGTTGCGTGGTCACCTTTTCAATACTTGAACCGCATGTTTCACTAACCATTATTCCAGTTTCTAAATTTTCTTTTTTGCTATTCTTATCTGTTTTCAAACATATGTACTGAATTCTTAATTTTGGTAATTATATTTGTTTCAGTTTTAAAATTGACATTCAACCCTTTATAGAATCTAGTTCTCTCACTGTGTCATTTATTTACTTGAACATATCATAGTTACTTTACAATCCATGTCCAACAATTCCAATAGGTGGATCACATACATATTTCTTGTTGTTGTTTGTTTTTGGTTATTTGGTCTTGTCTCTTGGCATACCTGGTTATTTTTGAAGGAATACTGGACAATCGATATATGTAAAATAGTGCAGACTTGTTGGATAATATTATGTTTCTCTTGAGAGGATATGATTTCTTTTCTGGCTGGTAGTAGTTGCAGATCACCTTAATGCAATTAGGACTGAGATAGTTAAGGCTAGGTTTCTGAGGACTGGTCTGTTTCATTTGCCTTTATTCCCAGTGTTCAGGGTATTCAGCGAAGACTTTAATTATTTACCTGGACCCCTCCTCAGCTTTGTGAATCTGCTGAAAGCTCTGCCTCTCAGCAGCTACTTTCTCCTGAATGTCTTGCCCCTGAGTTTCTTAGGATGCAGCAAGTGCCTTAGGTTAAAACCCATTCAGAATGTCAGACTTAACTTTTCTTTTGTCCTCTTTTCTCTGGAGAATTTGCCCCTAAGTCCTGGCTGCCTTTGTAGCTCTAGGTTTTGCTTTCCAAACCCAGTGAAGCTGTTGCAAGCTCTGGCCGCGACACTCTGCTTCTGCTGGGGCCCCAGAGGAAGATGCAGTGTAAAGTGCTCACCTCCACTTATTTCCCTTCTTTTGGATTCTGGCCCCTCAAGTGCCGCCTACCTTTGTTCACCTTGACTGATCTCTGATATCTTCAGAGAGTTGTTTTCAAAAACTTACTCACACTTTACATTGTTTAAATTTTGCAGTGTTCTCTGTACAACTGTTGAAGGTGGGTGATTTAGTGTGGTATAAATTTACTTCATCACAGTTGAAAGTGTGTGTTAGTGGCTCAGTGGTGTCCGACTCTTTGTGACTAGCAGTGTAAAGTGCTCACCTCCACTTATTTCCCTTCTTTTGGATTCTGGCCCCTCAAGTGCCGCCTACCTTTGTTCACCTTGACTGATCTCTGATATCTTCAGAGAGTTGTTTTCAAAAACTTACTCACACTTTACATTGTTTAAATTTTGCAGTGTTCTCTGTACAACTGTTGAAGGTGGGTGATTTAGTGTGGTATAAATTTACTTCATCACAGTTGAAAGTGTGTGTTAGTGGCTCAGTGGTGTCCGACTCTTTGTGACTACATGAACTATAGCCCACTAGGCTCCTCCATCCGTGGGGTTTTCCAGGCAAGAATGCTAGAGTGGGTTGCTATTTCCTTCTCCAGGGGACCTTCCTGACCCAGTCTCCCACACTGAAGCAGACGCTTTACCATCTGAGCCCCCAGGGAATCCCATCACAGTTGAAAATTGAGGTCTCAGTCTTGAGTTTTTATGCCATGATCACATTTTCCCCCTAGATATTCTATTTGGCTGTTTTTCAAATCAGCATCATCTCTTTATTTGGATAGTATTCTGTTTCTGTTTCATGTTTTCTATTCTTTATTGTTTTAATCATTTGAAATACATTCATTTTATAGTTTGTATCCTATTAAGTTATCTGAAATTCTCAGGGGTTTAATTTTATTATATATTATCTGTTGACTCAGTTTGCATTTGCTTCTGCCAGATGCCCCAAGACATTATTAACAGCAGAGAGCCAACTTTTATGTTAATTTCTTGGGTTGAGATATCTTAAAGCCATAGAGCCATAGAGAATATTTGAATTCCAAATGTAAGTGAGCAGACACATGGTTAAAAAATATGAAGGGAAATATTTTTTTTCCTCCACTCAAAATTCAAATCTGTACAGATAAGCTTATAATTTTGTTTACTTGTGAATTAATGTTTCTTGGGTTATATTTTCTCTTAAGATACAGACCACATATGGGATTCTGACTTTATACATTCCTGTTAGTTCCTACTCTCCACATTACATGGGCTCAAGGTCTTGGCTCCTGAGTTCCTTGGGCTGCTGAGAAATCAGCACCTGTTGCTCCCTCTGATTTTCAATTTTCTTTGTGCCTAATCCCCAAGGATTTGCCTCATTTTCTTGTGGACTCAGCTGTTTATATATGAAGACACTCATATACTTTATTTTGCATGTTTAAGTGTTTTTTTAGACAAAGGTTTTCTAGTTATCTAGTTTCCATAATTTCAGAAATGAAATTTTCACTGACATAATTTACTTGAATGCTATCTATTATTAAATACCATCATCAACATTTTTCCCACATGTATATAAAATGTGAGCAGTTGGATTATAATATTTAATATATATAGTATATTTTGAATATATATACCATGTAATACATTATATATAGTATATAATAGATTATAAAGCTTTATGATAACTGCTCTGTGAACTGGGTATAAAAGCACAATAAAATCTGGCCTATTGAAATAGTTGGAAGTACATCATACTTCTTTCAACTATATGTCTCCCTGTATCTGTTTTGAAACTTTGACTTTCTCAGTGAGATTAAACAGTGTTGTGGCTTTGAAGCTTTCAAACATTGAAAGATATATCTCTGGGAATGTATATTTATGTGTGAGTCACTTATGTGTTACTTATATTTGGATTTTAAAATTTTATATTTGCATTAATTTGAATATCCTTTTATTCCTTCTGTAGGAAGATACTTCATCGGGATTTGAAATCAAAGAATATATTTCTGAAAAATAATAAACTTAAAATTGGTAAGATTTTAAAATATGTATTCCATGAAAGAATGTATTTTATTATTATTATTATTATATATCAAATTGTAATATAAAGTAA
>SJYC01041525.1:0-28431 GCA_006408675.1 Madoqua kirkii | reverse complement strand
CAGTTAAAAATAGACAAATATAAAATATATTCATGATTATAGTTACATGGTATCTCAGGAAGATATTACATCATGTCATTTGAATGAAGAATAGATTTGTTTTATGTAGCTCATTACTTAAGTTTTTAGAATTACATATAGCAGTAAAACTGTATGTAATTTTTGACTCCTTTTGACAAGAATCTATATTTGCTTGCACCTAGAAAACCGAGTCTGTGGAACCCACTTTTGTTTCAGTTGTGTCTGCATTAGAATTTTTTTTTTTAAAAACTGCTCCTCATGTTGTATAAAGAATCATAGGAATATCAGACAGTATTGCTATAATATCTTAGGCTAGCAAAAATGATATCTGATTCAGGCAAAACTTTAAAAAGCTAACACCTCCCAAATACAGAAATGTAGGAGAAGGTCAACTCTCCTTGCAAAGATTACTAACTACTCAGCAAATTCTAGCTAAGGATTCATCATCATCCTGACCTCAAATAACCACATTATGAATGTATTGATTACCTTGGTTGTATCTGAATCAAATGGGCTTATCTAGTAATGAAATGCAGAAAAGGCAATGGCACCCCACTCCAATACTCTTGCCTGGAGAATCCCAGGGGCAGGGAAGCCTGGTGGGCTGCCATCTATGGGGTCGCACAGAGTTGGATACAACTGAAGCGACTTAACAGCAGCAGCAGTAATGAAATGTCTATTGCTAAACCTAAAGTGGAAAGAATAACAGAGAATTATAAATTATAGTGAAGGATATATAAGTGTGATGAGTAACCTTTGGGAGACACTCCTAGAAAACTTAGATTGAATGAGGTTGAGAATTTTTCCACTGAATCTCAGTTTGTAGCATCTGTTTACTGTGGGATATTTTCTTAGAACTGGAAACACTTATGAATAATTGACAGATGTTTAGATTCAGTGCTAATGACTGTACATATTTATTTATAATGCTTAAAGAATTGTTATTACTATAATGCTGTTATTTTCACTTGTTAATGTTTGCCCATATGTAACATTATCCTTCTTTTGTAATCTGCCTAAACCTTTTGGGATTCATTTATTTACAGCCAACAAGTACAGGAAGTTTCTTTCTTAAAAGTGAGTCAGGTTACAAAAGTTTATGCACAGTTATTTAGAAAGTTAGGATAATTAGGTTCACTGAAGGCAATACTTTGAACATAACTGATTTGTATAAGCTATTGCTGACACTTTTCCCCCACAGGAAAAATAAATGTGAGTTGGGTTCCTAGACTAGCTCTTTAAATTGGTTTAAACTATGGATAGTGGTAGCAGTTTCGTCGCTAAATTGTGTCCAACTCTTGCAACCCCCATGGATTATAGCTCATTAGGCCTCTCTGTCCATGGGATTTTCCAGGCAAGAATACTGGAATGGGCTATTTCCTTTTCCAGGAGATCTTCCTGATCCAGGATTGAACCCACATCTCCTGCATTGCAGGCAGATTCTTTACTGCTGAGTCACCAGGGAAGCCATTAGAATGTGTTGTTTTTATAGGAGAAACAAATGGAGGACAATGATCAGACTATTGGAATAAGGGTGCAGAAAGGAAACAGACTGTCCATTGTTGGCCTTATTTGTCATGTTGTGAGAGGTCAACCACATACATTCTCTAGGTAATTTAAATCAAAGTTGTGATTGTAGGGATGTAGGGGTGTCAGAGCATAACGGGGTACTGTCAAAGTTTTGTTCAGGGGTCTAATCTGATAGTTGGCTGGGTGGAGGACACTGGAGGAGTCCAGTTCACAATCAGTATTAGAGTCAGACTGTAGTGATCTTGGATGGAAATGTTAGACAAGGCTTACCTTCAGGTGGAAGACAATAGAGAGGAACCAACACCTGTCTGCCCTGCCGAGACTAAGTATCTTCCCAGAAGAGCATTTCTATAGTGAACAGGGGAAGTGGGGAGGGAGGATTTAGGAAAGGGGAAAATAGGCAAACCTGACAGCACATTCTGTAGCTGATGTGGGGCCTCCAAGTGGCTGGCAGCCAGCAGCACCATCAGCTGCCTCTCCGGGAGGAAGCTCTGGGGCAGAGAGCCCATTTCTCTCACCTGCTATGGTCTGGTCACTTCTTGTTTGGGTTCAGAGCAGGTTGTTGGGCAGCTTCACATTCTTGGGGAATGATCCTTCTTGGCGAGTGAGCACACCATGTGGTTCACTCAGCAGAAGCTGAGTAGGGGAACACTTCACTTAGAGGCAGTAAATTTGAGATTAATATGGTTTTTCAATGATGAGCATGCAATGACTGATACAAACTCTGCAGGTAATGTCAGTCTAGCCTGACATTATCCATTATCAGTGGATTTTTTAAAGAGCTTAATACAACAGCAACAAAAGAACCAGGAATAGCTACCCTCTGTAAAGTACTTTCTCTGTGCTAAGTGCTTCATGTAGTACCTATCTAAGTGTATTTGTTCCTACAAAAAATAAATAATCATACTATGTATAATTTTATGAACTGCTTTTTCTCACTTAGCAAATTGTTGCTGTGTATCAACAAACTATATCTATGTATCATCTAGATGTTTGCATAATATTATATCCCTGAATACAATAGTTTTTCAATCAAGGCCTTAATGATTTCTCTGAAGATTTTTTCTTTTTCTTTCTGCATTTTTACCCTGATGAATCTCAGTGTAGCCTTGCATTTATCCTACCTGGGGTTAGTTGAGATTCTTGGACATGTAAATGAACTTATTTCAGAATGGATGCATGCATATGTACGACTGAGTCCCTTTGCTGTTCACCTGAAACTATCACAACATTGTGGCTGCCTATAAAACAAACAAACAAAAAACATTTCATCAAATGTTACCAGGTATGGAAAAGGAAGCTTTCAGCTCTTCCTTTTTTGAATACTTTTTCTCCTCCTTTCCCTCTTAACTGTCTTTCTGTTCTTCCCACTATGAGTATGCTGGTGTATTTCTGGGTTTCCTACCTGCTCTGATACAATGATAATTTTTCTTCATTTTTCTCTCTATTCTTCAGATTGCATAATATTTTTCAGTCTATCTTGATTTTTTCTTTTGTTGAGCCTCTGTGGAGAATTTTTTGTTTTAGTTTTTGTACTTTTAAACTCTAGAATTTCTATTTGATTTTTAAAATAATTTCTCTCTCTTGAGTGATAAAACATGGTCCAGTGGAGAAGGGAATGGAAAACCACTTCGCTTGACTATTCTTGCCTTGAGAACCCCATAAACAGTATGAAAAGGCAAAATGATATGATACTGAAATATGAACTCCCCAGGTCAGTAGGTGCCCTATATATGCTATTGGAGAAGGGTGGAGAAATAACTCCAGAAAGAATGAAGAGACAGAGCCAAAGTGAAAACAATGCACAGTTGTGAATGTGACTGGTGATGGAAGTAAAGTCTGACGTTGTAAACAACAGTATTGCATAAGTGGAACCTGGAAATTAGGTCCATGTATCAAGGTAAATTAGAAGTGGTTAACCAGGAGATGGCAAGAGTGAATAGCAATATTTTAGGAATCAGTGAACTAAAATGGATGGGAATTGGTGAATTTAATTCAGATGACCGTTATATCTACTGCTGTGGGCAAGAATCCCTTAGAAGAAATGGAGTAGCCATCATAGTCAACAGAAAAGTCTGAAATGCAATACTTGGGTGCAATCTCAAAAGTGACAGAATGATCTCTGTTCATTTCCAAGGCAAACCACTCAATATCACAGTTATACAAGTCTGTGCCCCAACCAGTAATGCGGAAGAAGCTGAAGTTGAATGATTCTGTGAAGACCTACAAGACCATCTAGAACTAACACCAAAAAAAAGATGTCCTTTTCATCATAGGGGACTGGAATGCAAAAGTAGGAAGTCAAGAGATACCTGGAGTAACAGGCAAGTTTGGCTTTGGAATACAAAATGAAGCAGGGCAAATATTGACAGAGTTTTGCCAAGACAATGCACTAGTCATAGAAAATACCCTATTCCAACAACATGAGATGACTGTACACATGGACGTTACCAGATGGTCAATACTGAAATCAGATTGATTATATTATTTGCAACCAAAGGTGGAGAAGCTCTATACAGTCAGCAAAAGAAAGACTGGGAGCTGACTGTGGCTCAGATCATGAACTCCTTATTGCCAAATTCAGACTTAAATTAAAGAAAGTAAGGAAAACCACTAGACCTTTCAGATATGACCTACATCAAATCCCTTACAATTATACAGTGTAAGTGACAAATAGATTCAAGGAATTAGATTTGATAGACAGAATGCCTGAAGAACTATGGACAGAGACCCGTGACTTTGTATAAGAGGCAGTGATCAAGATCATCCCCAGAAAAAGAAATGCAAAAAGGCAAAATGGTTGTCTGAGGAGGCCTTACAAATAGCTGAGAAAAGAAGAGAAGCTAAAGGCAAAGGAGAAAGGAAAGATATGCCCATCTGAATGTAATATTACAAAGAATAGCAAGGAGAGATAAGAAAGCCTCCTGAGGTGATCAGTGCAAAGAAATAGAGGACCCAGAGCGATGGGATGGGGAGGGAGGTGGGAGGGGGTTCAGGATGGAGAACACATGTACATCCGTGGTGGATTCATGTCAATGTATGACAAAATCAATACAATATTGTAAAGTAATTAGCCTCCAAATAAATAAATAAAATTTTTAAAAAAGAAATAGAGGAAAACAGTAGAATGGGAAAAACTAGAGATGTCTTCAAGAAAATTGGAGATACCAAGGGAACATTTCATGCAAAGATGGGAACAATAAAAGGCAGAAATGGTATGGACCTGACAGAAGCAGAAGATATTAGGAGGTATCAAGAATACACAGAATAACTATACAGAAAAGATCTTCATGACCCAGATAACCGTGATAATGTGATCACTTGTTTAGCATCAAACATCCTAGAGTGGGAAGTCAAGTGGGCCTTAAAGCATCACTACAAACACAAGTCATAGAGGTGATGGAATTCCAATTGAGCTGTTTCAAATCCTAAAAGATGATGATGTGAAAGTGCTGCACTCATTATGCCAGCAAATTTGGAAAATTCGACAATGGCCACAGAACTGGAAAAGGTCAGTTTTCATTCCAGTCCCAAAGAAAGGCAATGCCAAAGAATGTTCAAACTACCGTACAATTGCACTCACTTCACATGCTAACAAAGTAATGCTCACAATTCTCCAAGCCAGGCTTCAACAGTACATGAACCGAGAACTTTCAGATGTTCAAGCTGGATTTAGAAAAGGCAGAGGAATGAGAGATCAAATTGCCAACATCCGTTGGATCACTGAAAAGGCAAAAGAGTTCTAGAAAATCATCTATTTCTGCTTTATTGACTACACCAAAGCCTTTGATTGTATAGATTACAACAAACTGTGGAAAATTCTTCTAGAGATGGCAATACCAGACCACCTTACCTGCCTCTTGAGAAATCTGTATGCAGGTCAAAAAGCAACAGTTAGAACTGGACTTGGAATAACGGACTGGTTCCAAATCAGGAAAGGAGTACATCAAGACTTTATATTGTCACCTTTTTTATTTAACTCCTATGCAGAGTACACTATGCAAAATGCTGTGCTGGATGAAGCACAAGCTAGAATCAAGATTGCCGGGGAAATACCAATAACCTCAGATATGCAAATGACACCACCTTTATGGAAGAAGGAAGAACTAAAGAGCCTCTTGATGAAGGTGAAAGAGGAGAGTGAAAAAGCTGGCTTAAAACTCAACACTCAGAAAATGAAGATCATGGCCTCTGGTCCCATCACTTCATGGTAAATAGATTGGGGAAACAGTGGCAACAGTGAGAGACTTTATTTTTTTAGTCTTCAAAATTATGGCAGTGGTGATTGCAGCCATGAAACTTGCTCCTTGGAAGAAAACCTGTGACTAACCTAGACAGCATATTAAAAAGCAGAGACATTAATTTGCTGACAAAGGTCCATCTAGTCAAAGCTAAGGTTTTTCCAGTAGTCATATATGCATGTGATAGTTGGAACATAAAGAAAGCTGAGTGCCGAAGAACTGATGCTTTTGAACTGTAGTGTTGGATAAGACTCTTGAGAGTACTTTGGACTGCAAGGTGACCCAACCAGTCTATCTTAAAGGAAATCAGAACTGAATATTCATTGGAAGGACTGATGCTGAAGCTGAAGCTCCAATACTTTGGCCACCTGATGCAAAGAGCCATCTTATTAGAAAAGTGTCTGATGCTGGGAAAGATGGAAGGCAGGAGGAGAAGGGGACGACAGAGACTGAGATGGTTGGATGGCATCACTGACTCGATGGACCTGAATTTTAGCAAGGTCCAGGAGTTGGTGATGGACGAGGAAGCCTGGAGTGCTGTGGTCCGTGGGGTCACCAAGGGTCGGATATGACCGAGACTGAACTGAACTGATAATCTCCATTTCATATGACATTTTATCATACTTTATTCTTTAAATACTGTTTCCTTTAGTTCATTGAACATATTTGAAATGGCTACTTGGAAATCCTTGTGTGTTAAGTCTGACATCTGGGCTCTGTTGGGTAGTTCATCTTGCCTGCTGTTTTTCTCCTACATGGGTCATTTTTTCCTATTTATTTGCATGTTTCATAACTTGTGAAAACTGGACATTTTAATTTTTTAAATTTATTTTTATTCATGATCAATTGGAATTTATTCTAGGTTTGCAAGAATAGTTCAACATCCACAAATCAGTCAATATGAAACACTGCATTTCCAAAATAATGATAAAAATCATATGATCATCTCAATAAATGCAGAAAAATATACTTGACAAAATTCAACATTCATTTCTAATAAAATCACTCAACACAATGAGTATAGAGGGACCATACGTCAACATAATAAAGGGCTTATATGACAGGCCCACAGCTAACATCATGTTTATATTACAATCGTGGAAAGCGGAAAGATTTTCCTTTACCATCAAGAACAAGACAAAGATGCCCACACTTTTATTGACCAAAGAGTGGAAGACCTGTAGACTGAGAACTGTGATGTTAATGAAAGAAATTGAAGAGAAACAAATAGATATTTTGTGCTCAAATGTCCATCCTACTCAAAGCAATCTACAGATTCAGTGCAATTGCTATCAAAATTTCAATGGTATTTTTCACATAATAGAACAAAAATTCTAAAATTTGTGTTTTCTGGTGTTATCTTGGGGCTTCTCAGGTAGTACAGTGCTTAAGAATCCACCTGCCAATACAGGAGATGCAAGAGACGTGAGTTCAGTCCCTGGGTCAGGAAGATCCCCTGCAGAAGGAAATGGCAACCCACTCTAGTATTCTTGCCTGGAACATTCCATGGATGGAGAAGCGTGGTGGGATACCATCCATGAGGTTGCAAAGAGTCAGACATGGCTGATCACACACATACACACAGAGTTATTTTACATAATCATTGTGCATTTATCAATACTAAGAAATTAACATTGATACTTTACTATCAACTAAACTTCATTTGAATGTAAGTCATTTTTTCACTGATGTCTGAAGATTCCACCTTGCACTCAGTCATTTCCTAAGTTTATCAGACATGTCTTTGTTGCTCCTGATGGTTTTGAAGAATACTGGTCAGGTATTTTGTAAAAAGTTATTCAGTTTGGATTTGGCTAGTACTTTCTCTTGATTCAACTGGATTCGGGTAAAAACCAATTTTTGTAAGAATACCATAAAAGTGATGTGTCTGTCTCATCACAGTTTTATCAGGAAATGTATGATGTCAGCAGAACTTAATACTGGTGACATCAGCTTTGGTCACTAGGTTAATTGATGTCTGCCAGTTTTCTCCATTTTTTCCATTTCTATTCTGTTTCTATTCTACTTTCTATTCTCTATTTATTAGAAGAGAGTCACTAAGTCCAGCCCACACATAACAAGAAGAGAGTTAAGCTTCACCACCTAGTGAGAGAAATAAAGACCTTTCAGACATATATTACAGTATGTATGAAGCATACAGTAAGTTTGTGAGACATATCTATAAGGCAATGTCAAAGTCTAGCATATCCAAAAATTCTTACAAATGAACTACTGAGACAACAGCAACAGCGCAACAGCAAAGCTGAGGAGTTCCTACTTTTAAAATCAACAAAGGGTATGGATGGGAAGTTGCCAGAAAAGGACTTTAAAACTCCATTTGATGAAGAGAAGTTCAATTTACTAGGAAACCCAGAAGTGTGAATTAAAGCAATGTGATACAAGGATTCATGCCAGTCACTCTTAAAGACATGAGTTACAACGTGGATATGAAACTTATGTTCTAGCTCAACTTCAAGAAGACTGTTGACACACAAGTTGGAATGGTTCTAATAGCCTACCCTGAAAAATGCTTCAGAATGACTGGAATTCATTTGTAAAAACAACAAGGGAAGTGTCAGAGTTTTCCATTTAGATCAACAACTTTAAATTCGTAGCCTAAAAAATTCAGGAGACATCAGTCGTTCCCCTTGCTTGTGGTTTCTTAATCCGCTCATCAAGATGCATCTTAGCTTGTTTGAGCTGGCCAAGGACTAGATGAGTGGAAGCTACAGGAAAATATAGTCATTCAAGGCAGTTTCTCCTGTCAGCAAGGCATATAAGAATCACCGAGCACATCTCTGCCCATTGCTGTGTTACGGCAGATCTTGCCACCAAGAGTCTAAAGGGGATGGAAGTGGATACACAGGAAACTCTTCAGGAAAACTGGATATTTTAGATAATATATTGTAGCAACTCTTCTCACTCTCCCTTCTCTGGGGCTTGTTATTTGCTTGTTTATTCACTAAGTGAATAAAGGGATTTATTGACTGTGATTATGGAAGAACTGATATTATGTGACTTCTGAGTCTGGGTCACATGACACTGTTTCTGTCTGATTCCCTTGAGAGAATCTTTGCTCTTGGAATTCAGCTGCTATGCTGTGAGAAAGCCTGTGTATAACACATTGGGAGTCTAGTGTAAGGAATCAAGGCCTCTGGCCTTTAGCCCCTGGCCGAGCTTCTAAATGACATCCAACATCTATCAGCCAGTCATGTGAGTGACTTGGAAATGGATCTTCCAACCTCAGCTGAGCTTGCCCAGAAAATGCCATGGAAAGAAGATTCAAGCTGTCTGTCAATTTCTGAGAGAATAAATTCATGAGCAGAATTGCTATTGTTGTTTGAAGGCACTAGGTTATGAGGTGCTTTATTATTTATTATTTTTAGTGGTGACTAGAATAGGCTTTGTCAGGAGGACAGTAAAGCAGAGCTGAGACTCAGCTCCTGGTCAGGGTCTCTGTTATAACAAGCTGACACTGTTCATTTTCTCTATTTTAGAAGTTTAAGAAGTGACTTAGGAGAAGTGGCTTGTGCCAGCATGGCAGTCTGGTACTCTGCTTGCAGGTGCGTTGGATGGATGGAGCCCAAGAACCTGGGCCTCAGCTGAGAAACTGGATCGGCAGCTTCTTTGTGTGCCTCAGAGCCTCCCTCCATTCTTCCTGACTTCTCTTCTCCTGTTCGCCCCAGCCTTGGACCACCTTCTCATCCCTGTACCATCTTGCCATTCCTTCCATAATTCAGTGGTGTACAGGAGCCAGCTCAGACCAGCTTACAAGACTCCACTATCCACGTTTCTTCTCAACCTCACAGAAACCAATAAATGCTTCAAGTTAGGACTTCCCTTTCTATCCAGAAGCCAGTTTACCAGGATGTCCAGCTCCCTTAGCCTTACTCTGTCTTGCCCATGAGGTGTCCACAGAAAGAAAGAAAGATCAAGATAAACATGAAAGTTCTAGACTTTGTCTTCAAAAGATTGGCAGACATAAGTTGCCATTTGCACAAGAAAGACTCTGATGTAAAAGGGGTGAGCCAGGGTGAGTGTGCAGAGCATCAGCTGCAGTCTCAGAGAGTGGATGCTGCTGCTTAGGATGGGAAGGATAGAGAAAAGTCTGACAAAATGCCTTTCAGGCAGAAAGATCCAGTGCCCATAACTGAAGGAGGGGGATGTCCACTGGGGGAGGAGGAGTGGACATGCATGGAAGTAGGCTGCAGTGTTAATTTATTAGATGTAAAATATTCAAAATCTAATTTTTCAAACTCCATTTTGGTGTGGTTTTGTTCTGTTTTTTTTTTTTCATTTTCAAAATATACGGAGAATTTGAAACTAGTTGCAAGTGACCTGGGCCTTCTCTGACTCCTAAAATCCCCTGAGAGTACAATAAGGACATGAGAGTATAGTCCTTCCAAAGGGAAGCTCTGCTCAATGTCCTCCGGCTAGCTGAGGACAAAGTGTGAGTGTGTTTGTGGATGTGCAATAAATCCATGAGGGTAAGGAGGCGGTTAGAGTTCATGTGGTGAATGATGATAGTGAGGACCTTGGATTTTACCTTCTGTGGGATGAGAAGCTGCTGAAGAGTGTTACATGAGGGGATGGTGTACAAGCTGGTTTGGCTGAAATAACAAAGAGCTCCAAAAATCTCTGAGGTACTTATAAAATGTATTTCTTCTTCACATTACACGAGAACTGCAGGTGATCTGAGCCTCTGCTCCGGGTTGGCAGGTGACCCGAGCCTCTGCTCCGGGTTGCAGGCCTGCTCTGCTCCTGCTCCAGTGTCACAGGTCCAGGACCCAGGCTGTGTCCTGGTCTGAAATGGGCAGTCTAATGCTTAGAGAAAGAGCAGGGGCGAGATCTTTCATTTCTGTGCGTGGATTATTCTCTACCTGTGGCAGGAGGGCTCAGTAGTTGTTGCCCAAGGACTTCTTTGCTGTGTGACATGTGGGATTTGAGTTCCCTGACCAAGGATGGAACCTGCGTCCCCCCTGCATTTCAAGGCAGATTCCTAACCACTGAACCACCAGGAAGTCCTAAGGTTAAGGCCATCTTAAAAGAGTTTCCAGAGACTATCAAAGATGATGAAAGCCATTGGAACACAACCATTCACTCGAAGTATAAAGTATCTTTTTTAAAAAAAGAATTTTATTGGAGTGTGGTTGATTTACAAAGAATGAATATTGTACTCAAATGTAAGTCTACTACTTACTATATTATATTGATAAGTGAATTAATATGCTGCTTCTCAAAATGTGGGCCAAGGTCACCTATACTGGAATAGTCTGTGATATATGTTAAAATTAAAATTCCAAAAAACCAATGTTATGTTAGCTTCTTGTGTACAGCAAAATGAATCATTTATTTTTGTCATTGTTGTTCAGTTGCTAAGTCGTGTCTGATTCTTAGCAACCCCATGGACTGTAGCGTGCCTGGCTCCTCTGTTCTTCACCATCTCCCAGAATTTGCTCAGATTCATGTCCATTGAGTCAGTGATGCTATCTAACCATATCATCCTCTCCCGCCCCCTTCTTTTGCCTTCACTCTTCCTGAGCATCAGGGTCTTTTCCAATGAATCAGCTCTTCACATCAGGTGACCAAGGTATTAGAACTTCAGCTTCAGCATCAGTTCTTCCAGTGAATATTCAGAATTGATTTCCTTTAGTGTTGACTGGTTTGATCTCCTTGCAGTCCAAGGGACTCTCAAGAGTCTTTTCCAGCACCACAATTCAAAAGAATCAATTCTTCAGTGCTCATCCTTCTTTATGGTCCAACTCTCACATCCGTACTTGACCACTGGAAAAACCATAGCTTTGTCTGTATAGACTTTTGTCAGCAAAGTTATGTTTCTGCTTTTCAATACACTGTCTAGGTTATACATATACATATACCTACTTTTTTTTAGATTCTTTTCCCATATGGGTCATTACAGAGCATTGGGCAGAGTTTCCTGCATTATACAGCAGGTTCTTATTATTATCTGTTTTATATATAGTAGCGTGTATATGTCAATCCCCAAATTCCTATTTACGCCTCCTCCCCTTCCCTGCTGGTAACTGTTAAGTTTGTTTCCTACATCTGTAACTTTATTTCTGTCTTGTAGATAAGTTCATTTGTGCCCTTCTTTAGATTCCCGAATGTGAAGTCTCTTATGTCACATGAGCGATGCATCCGGCTGCCACAAGCAGGCTCTATGCTGCCAGGTGCTGAGTAACAGTTGGCATTGGAAGGATGCTTTCATCATTGTTGCCAACCCACCTCTCGACCCAGCTTTGAATGCTGTCCATGTTTATGTCCCAGACTTTATGGTTTGTGTGGAGTCTATGACCATAACCCCAAGAACAGCTAAAGATCAAGCAATCTTTCCTTTTTGTTTCCCCTCTGCCCTGTGATCTTCCCGCTCCGGTCCCTTTAGGCCTTACCCTGGGGTTTTCTCGCATTCCCTCTGATTTTGGATTGGGCAGAACCCCTGTGAGTTTTAGCTGCTGTTCTTAGATTGGCGCCCTGTGCTTTTCAGCGAGTACTTGCTGACTGTTTTGAGGGTCTTTTATTGTTTTTTCTCTCAGTCACTTACTCCACTGACTCTGCTTCTTCTCACACAGATGCTGACATTATGCAGGTCACGTGGCAGTTGTGATTTGTCTTCATATACTCGTACCTTGAGGCTCAAGGAGACACTTTGTCGCCTAACTTTGTTGAAAATGTTGGCTCTGGTTTTCAGTTTTGCTATCTAGCTGCTCTGTTTTACATGAGGATTCAAGGAAGATACAGAAACTGTGCTCCCAGTGTAACCACCATTTCTCCCCAATACTCAGAACTAGCATTCTAACAAATTCCTTGGGAGATTTGTATACATATTAAAGCTTGGGAAGAACCACTACAGATTCTGGGATATGATTGGCCCTTAATAGCTAGTAGTTATTAATCTATACTTCTTAAAATTTGTTCAAGCAGCCCCAGAGTCATTCATCATATTGACTGAGTTTATGTTGATTTTCAACATTACTACACTAAAGACTTTTATTTAGGGTAACATATTAAAGCAAAACCTGCTATACTTGTATTCAATTTCTATTACTCTACTTATTCAGCTGCTTAAATTATATATACTTTTTTTCCAGATGGATATGTTAGGGTAGTCCTTGCTTATGCCAAGTAAACATATTATCGAGAAGATCAATAAAATTTCCATCACTAAAGTCTTGCACCACTGTGGGGTAGGCTCCTCTTTGCAGAATCAGGGCAAATTTCAAAGAGTAAAATTTATTCATCTCGAGACAAGACAAAGTCAGAGTTACATTTGCAATTCATTATCAATCTGTGCCTCAGAAATCCTCTGAGCAGTTCTGGTCGCTTGGACAGATGGCAAGTTTATGGAATTCAGGTATAATTTGCTTCATACACCTGATCCCAGTCTTCCCTTTCACTGCCACATTCACCCCCTCGGGGATTTATTTGTTTACTTCTTCACAGTTGGCTGTATTTTGCAGGGGGTGGGGGTGGGAGAAGGAATGCAAGTTGCAGACTTCTAAGTAAAATATATCTCTTGTTTTTTTTCAACTCATCTCTTGGCCCCTGACCCTTCCCTGCTGTTGCATTGCCATATTTAAGACCTGGGAGTCAAATAAGAGAAAAACCTTCAAAAAAGATAGAAGTGATAAATTTGAGATAATGTAATTATTCCCATGTAGATATGCCTGGTTGGAAACTGGAGAAAATTAAAACACAGACATATAGCTACATATATGTATAATTATTAGAATACAAAGTATACATAGTAGATAGATTGTAAAACTGGTAGAGGATAATCAAAAAATCTTTTGCCCCAAATGTCATCAAAGTTTCTACATCATATTGGCTCATATTTCATTTACTGACTCCTCTGCCAGATAAGTGCACTGGGACCAGAGCAGATCCCTTTCCACAAATTACTGGCTGATAAATGAAGTCTCCATGTGCTGCAACACAGCCAATATCAGTAGCTCAAAATAAAATAGATAAATAGAAAGCAGCATGCATTCAGTGTAGCTGAGAGGATTTCCAAAAAAAGGGAGTAGTTTTGCACCAAAATTGATTACCGAGTTGTCCTCTAAATCTAATTGTTCCATGATCTGTCTAACCAGATAGTTCCTCATCTTTTTATAACCCCAGTACATTCGTCAAGTATGACTCAGGTAGAATTATGTCTTCATGAAACCCAGATTTGACTTTGTGAATAGATGTTTATAATTTTAATGAAGTCCATTTATCAGTCTCTAACTTTATTGTTCATGCTTTTTGCGTTTTACTTAAAAAAATCTTTGCTTATACCAAGATCAGGTAGATGTTTACCTGTTTTCTCCTAAAATTTTATGACTTTATTTTCATTTAGACCCACTTTAATTGGTTTTTGTGCTTGAATATGATGTGAGATAGGCATTTGTATGTAATATTTTCCATATGGATGTTCAATTGTCCTAGCATAATTTATTAAAAATATCATCTTTCTCTCTACCACAGTGCATTTATCTTTGCATTAGTCAACTAGTTGACTATGTTCAGATCTGGTTTGATCTGTATTTTGTTCCACTGCTATATTTTTTTCTTCCTCACCAGCATCATACTTTCATGAGAAATGCAACTTCATAATAATCTTGCTGTTTGGTAATACAGGACCTCCAAACTTATTCATCTTCCGTTGCCTTGGCCACCCTTTTCCTTTTGTAATTCCATGTAAACTTTAGAGTCAGCTACAAAAAAGTCTGCTAATATTTGGATTTATATTACATTAGATCTATAGATCTTCTGGGAAAAATTGAATGTCCCAATCCAAGAGTGTGAATTTATCCCTCCCCCACTTTTTTAAAAGATCTTTAATTTCTCTCAGCAGAGTACTAAGGCTATAATGAAGGGTCTTGCACATGTTGTGTTTAATTTATTCCTACATATTTGACATCTTGTGATGTTAATGTAAATGACATTTAAAGTTTTGTTTTTAAAATTTGCTTGTTGCATGCTAATAGAAACGACCTTTGTATCCAACAACCTTGCTAAATTCAATTGTTAATTCTAGTAGTTTGTAGTGTCTTTTGACCTTTTGATATACATAATCATGTTGAAATGCTTAATGACAGTTTGTCTTCTTTTTAATCTTCACATCTCACTTGTTTTATGTTCTTTTGTCCTTTCCTGCTTTTTTGGTTTTAATGTAATTTTTATTGTTTGATTGTTTCCCCTCTAGTAACTGGTTAGTTTTACACTCGTCAGTTATACATTGTTGTCCCATTCTTCTGGTGGTAACTCTAGTGGTTACAGTATGCATTCCTGACTTGGCTTCCCTGGTAATTTAGACAATAGAGAATCTTGATTTATTACAACCTAGTAAAAATTACCAGGGCTTCCCTGATGGTTCAGTGGTAAGAATTTGCCTACTAATGTAAGAAACGTGGGTTCAATCCCTGAGTTGGGAAGACCCCCTGGAGAAGGAAATGGCAACCTGCTCCAGTATTTTTGCCAGGAAGATCTCATGGACAGAGGAGGCTGTCGGACTACAGTCCATAGGGTCACAGAGTCGGACATGACTTAGTGACGAAATGACAGCAAAAATGACTACTTTTACCACTTTCCCAGTAATGCTAGGATCTTATGATACTTTAACTCTATTTACCCTCTTCTGTATTTTGCATTATTTTTGTCAAAAGCATTATTCTATGTCATTTTAAATCCCACGAGATAGTTAATATTGTTTTATTGAGTACATGTTGATTAAGCAAATGTATTTAAAAGTTACTTTTCCCAGTGTTCTTCATTCCTTCTTTCATTTCTTATTTCTGTCTGGGATCATTGTCCATCTGTTGGAAGAACTCCCTTTTAGGATTTTAGTGCTTTCCTGTTGCCATGAATTCTCTCAATTTTAATTTGTCTAAAAATGTGTTTGTTTCACCTTTATTTGAAAGAAATTGTTTTTCTGGGTATAGAAATCTAAATGTGTGCATCTATACCAAATACCATTTAATAGTCTTACAGATAGATGAAAATTTATTGAGCTTCAAATAATTTTCATGGTTTATAAAGTTGACATTGAGCTTGCTATTCTAGTCAATATCATGTAATTTCTCCTAACATCCCCTTATTTCTAGTGTTCTATAATGGGAATAGTCTCAGATTTGAAAAGAAAAATACTTAAGAGTCAGTTTAACCTAAATCAAGTCATTTAACTTCTCTGAGCCAGTTTCATCATGTCAAAAAGGGGGGAAGTATATTATTGGCTCTGTGTCACTGGGAAATTATGAGGCTCTGTTGAGATCTGTATGAAAGTGCTTTGTAATATATAAAGTACCAATCATTTAAACATTTTTAGTGTTATTATTTACTGGAACAGAAATATTTTCAATGTATGCATCCAAGATTTTCTTACAAATGCACATTTTGTTGAACACCTATAAAATGGTTAAAAAGACAGTATTCATGTATGTATGTATATATTGACATATACTTTGCCTTTTATGTTTGAAGTTACATAAAACACAGCTTACACAAGGTCAGTGGCAAATTTATTTCTGATCTTTCAAACAACTAATAAGAAAAGTGAGACCTGGCTAGTTATATAATTCAAAATACCCAGAAGGATACAATTAACCCATTATTCAGGAGAAAATTTCTTTCCTAGCACTAAGTTCAGGCAGAAATTTCCCCTTAGTTTTCTTAATGATGTAGATTATTTAAAATATTTTTCTACTGATTTAGAGATGAGTGATTTGCATAGTTATTACAAATTAGTGTCGGACTGATCTAGAACCTTAATATTCTGTTTCATACTCCTGAAGGGAGAATTTATGCACATTAATATGAGCTGCAGGCAAGCACTCTCCCACCCTATTTGCAAATGGATTCTATTTAGAAAACTAATAAAGATGCCAGCTTCCTTTTCAAAATCCTTGGGCACACATTAGAGGGAAGGCTAGGCTAATAAATTTAAAAGAGTCAGTTTAACCTAAATCAAGTCATTTAACTTCTCTGAGCCAGTTTCATCATGTCAAAAAGGGGGGAAGTATATTATTGGCTCTGTGTCACTGGGAAATTATGAGGCTCTGTTGAGATCTGTATGAAAGTGCTTTGTAATATATAAAGTACCAATCATTTAAACATTTTTAGTGTTATTATTTACTGGAACAGAAATATTTTCAATGTATGCATCCAAGATTTTCTTACAAATGCACATTTTGTTGAACACCTATAAAATGGTTAAAAAGACAGTATTCATGTATGTATGTATATATTGACATATACTTTGCCTTTTATGTTTGAAGTTACATAAAACACAGCTTACACAAGGTCAGTGGCAAATTTATTTCTGATCTTTCAAACAACTAATAAGAAAAGTGAGACCTGGCTAGTTATATAATTCAAAATACCCAGAAGGATACAATTAACCCATTATTCAGGAGAAAATTTCTTTCCTAGCACTAAGTTCAGGCAGGAATTTCCCCTTAGTTTTCTTAATGATGTAGATTATTTAAAATATTTTTCTACTGATTTAGAGATGAGTGATTTGCATAGTTATTACAAATTAGTGTCGGACTGATCTAGAACCTTAATATTCTGTTTCATACTCCTGAAGGGAGAATTTATGCACATTAATATGAGCTGCAGGCAAGCACTCTCCCACCCTATTTGCAAATGGATTCTATTTAGAAAACTAATAAAGATGCCAGCTTCCTTTTCAAAATCCTTGGGCACACATTAGAGGGAAGGCTAGGCTAATAAATTTAAATTTTATTTTGCATATATAACACTAACTGAACTGCCTTAGGAAAACAGTATTTATCTGCATTTTATTTTTCCTTCAAAGAGGTTAATTCAAAGATTCCTTACTGCCTTTATCAAATATTTATTGAGTCCCTACTCTGTATAGGCATATTCATGTTGGATTGTTTGCTCTCCTCTG
Source organism: Madoqua kirkii (assembly GCA_006408675.1). Classification (NCBI taxonomy): domain Eukaryota; kingdom Metazoa; phylum Chordata; class Mammalia; order Artiodactyla; family Bovidae; genus Madoqua; species Madoqua kirkii. Next base: position 10,725 of record SJYC01041525.1, on the reverse strand, counting down.
ACAGAAGGAATTCATTCAGACTTGCATTTTATGCTTTCTTCTTTCAGTCCCCTCCCCCCTTTTTAATAAACATGTATTTAAGTAGAAAACAAAGTGTATGTTAGTGCCTCACATCCAGTGCTCTAGCATATCTGAGGTTTTGTACTTTGTATGATGATCAAATTTGAAAGAGGACGTCTATTCCTCATTCAGATTCTTTGACTGTGTCTTCAGGTCCCTGGCATGCATTTTGTATGAGATGTGCTGCATGAATCACGCGTTCACTGGCTCCAATTTCTTATCCATTGTTTTAAAAATTGTTGAAGGAGAGACTCCTTCTCTCCCTGAGAGATACCCAAGACAGCTGAATGCCATTATGGAAAGGTATGGAAAGAAATGTATTGCTGCATAAACAATTTTAAATTGTACTTGCATTTTAGTTCATTTGAAAAATAATCATCTTTTTAAACATTACAGCATGTTGAACAAGAATCCTTCACTGAGACCATCTGCAATAGAAATTCTAAAACTTCCTTACATTGATGAACAACTACAGGTATTTAAAAGGAAAGGGATACTGGGAAGTACATATTAGCATTTATATATCTTCTAGGATTTGAAGATGTGCTGCATTGAAGAATCAGCCAGAAAGGAGAAACAGGAAATTTTTTAAAAGCTAGGGGAAATTGTAGTAGTCAGTCTCTTTGCCAAAGAAGGTATATGAACTCCAGTTCCCCCGGTGCCCCAGGTATGAGAAGTTAGACTTGTAATTTTCTCCCTAACAGCAACATCTGCCCTTAGAACTCTTGACTCACTAATCTTCCCTTGATACTTTGTAAGTGTATTCCTGCTAGTATAACAATGTGCTACTAATGATGCAAAATCTGGAGGTTTCATAGGCCTTTATTATTCTACTCCTTAATTTTGTATCCTAATAATACTTTTTATTGTTTAGCTGAGTTTATTTTGTTTTCCTGAATATTAGACATTCTGATGCAGAGAATCTGCCTTCATGGTAAGAAAACAGAAAATGATATCCTCTCAGGAGGTTTTGTTTTTGTTTGTTTGTTATAGCCTTTTATAATCCAAATCTCTCCAGCAGATTTCTTTAATTTTATGAATAATTTTAAGTGGACCCACAAAGCAGCCATTCACTTTCACAAACGGGCACAGCTTTTCATCAGTATCCAGTTCTCAGTCCACAGGAAGCAAGGATGCTGACTTGATGTGCAGCTGTTCGCTGAGCATCCAGCACTGTGCTGACATGACACTCCACGGCTGGGGGGAGGTTGGTTAAATGACAGGCACAGATATGGCTTCTGTCCTTTGAAGCTTGACTGCTAGTAAGAGGATCCAATAACCGGGTAAAAGTAAGCAAGTAAATAAAATAATTGTAAACTATCAGAAGCACTAAGAAGAAAGAAAACAGGATGCTGTTAAACACAGTAAAGGAAGGGCTTTGTTGGCCAGAGAAGGAGCAGGCTGACATTGCAACGTCAGTGAGACGGTGAGAGGCAGCCGGCCCTACAGACGCCTGAGTGAGAATGTGGGGATCACATGGAGTGGGTGCTATAGAGCTCTGACTTAGGTGCTATTCCCTGGAGGATGAACCCCTAAAGATGTGGGATGAGCATGACAGGAAGGGGAGGTGGTAGGAGCTCCCTGCCGCTTGTAGCTCTCCCTGAACATAGCTGTCCTCTTGTCTGAGGGCAGACTTCTGAGAAGAGGCTGGTTATTGTGACCAAAACCACAATGAAGGGTATGTGAGCCGACAAATAATTCACAAGGTATCCAATAGATTCCCTGGGAATGGGGTGAGACAAGTGAGGCATTTGCCCTGGTGCAAAATTAAAGAGGATACCCCAAACTCAGTACTCAAGATAAACTGTATAACAATGCAATGTTGAAAAAATCCAAAGTGATGCTAATAAAAAATCCATAGTAGCAAAGTACCAAAAGTTCAAGGACTGGATCCAACAAGGCTAGGATTAAGGTGAAGCTAAAATGAAGCAGGACACTGCAAAGCTTTCCCAGGGATGAAAGTCCTTCCATCTCCATTGTTACTGTAGAAGAGGATTTTTAGTCTCTTAGCTCTTTCCTGCGGAGAAGGCAATGGCAACCCACTCCAATACTCTTGCCTGGAAAATCCCATGGACGGAGGAACCTGGTAGGCTGCAGTCCATGGGGTCACTGAGTGGGACACAACTGAGCGACTTCACTTTCACTTTTCACTTTCATGCATTGGAGAAGGAAATGGCAACCCACTCCAGTGTTCTTGCCTGGAGACTCCCAGGGACGGAGGAGCCTGGTGGGCTGCTATCTGTGGGGTCGCACAGAGTCGAACACGACTGAAGCCACTTAGCAGCAGCAGCAGCAGCAGCAGCAGCAGCAGCAGCAGCAGCAGCAGCAGCAGCTCTTCCCTGAGTTCCAAAATGCAGACTCAAACCATTACTAATTAGAGAAATGAGGGAATGCAGAAACAAAAGAAAAGCAGTCAAGCAAGAAAAGTAAGAGCCTAAACAATAGTTCTGTGAGTCGTAGGTCTTCTTCCAAGGAATATATATAATGATGTGTTGCATACCTTTGAGTTGTTCTGCAGAAACTAAGACCCCCTACCCAGGTGGTGACTATATGATGACCACCAGTACGTAGATCTCAGACTGGTTGATGATTAAGATTTCCAAAACACCACCCTACCTGTCACCTCACCATCTACCAATCCTAAGAAAGTCTGTGAGCTGCAACCCTCACCCCAAATGTTGCCTTTAAAAAGCCTTCCCTAATGTCATGTACACACTGCTATATTCAAAACGGATAACCAACAAAGACCTGTTGTTTAGCTCATGGAACTCTACTCAAAGTTATGTGCCAGAGTGGATGGAGGTAGGGTTTGAGGGAGAATGGATACATGTACATGTATGGCTGAGTCCCTTCACTGTTCACCTGAAACTACTGCAACATTGTTATTCAGCTATATGCCAATCTACAAATTTAAAGTTTGGGGGAAAAAAACAAACAAACATACAAACCTTCCCTGAAAGCTACAGGGCTTTTGGGTCTTTTGAATATTAGGTGCCCATTCTCCTTTCTTGGCAGCCTGCAATAAACACTGTACTTTCCTGCACCACAATCTGGTGTCAGCACATTGGTTTTCCTGGCAAGTAGACCTAAGGTCAGCTTGAAAAGAAAGTGAGGTGGAATGGTGCAAGGTCAGGACTGGGTTTGATATTGTATTCTCCAAGGCTTTTTGTCATTAATTTAAAAAATTATTGTATTAAAATATTATTTATCTTAGTTACTGAGTTTCTTGTGCCCCTTAAATTTGCACCTGAGAGGTGAGTACCCTCCTACCCTAGTCCTGGCCCTGGTGATGCTGAAACTTGGCCTCTGTCACCACTACTGAATCAAATGTTGGAGACAAGAGTTTTGAGTGAGGCAGAAAAGAATAGCTTTACTTGCTTTGTCAGACAAAGGGGGACACAGTGGGCTCATGCCCTTAAAACTGTGTGTTCCAACCCAGGAGTCCTGGTGGCTCAGACAGTAAAGCGTTTGCCTACAGTGCGGAAGACCTGGGTTCAGTTCCTGGGTTGGGAAGATCTCCTGGAGAAGGAAGTAGTAACCAACTCCAGTATTCTTGCCTGGAAAATCCCATGGTTAGAGGAGCCTGGTAGGCTACAGTCCATGGGGTCGCAAAGAGTCAGAATGAGCGACTTCGCTTTCACTTTATAGCAGTGGCTCAAGGGTGGGGTTACTGATAAGGGTCTGGGTGTGTGCAGGACCTTCACTCCTTTAGTCTGGTCTCAAGAGATCTCCTGATGAGCTTCTGTGGTCCCTGAGATTATCAAACTGTGACCTTCTCTGTGGAATGAGGAATGTAGTTAACACCTTCCATTTATTCAGGGTTTTAGTTCTGCAGAAGAGTTCAGAGATACTGTCACATGCATCCCTGAGGGGAACCAGGGCTCTGCCCAAGGCTGCACTTTGTTTTTTGCCTACTCCTCCCTGGTCTCTGCATCCCCTCCCTTCCCTGATCAACCCATATTTGAACCTGCCCTTTGGAATCAGGGAAAGTCATGGAGGCTGAATCTACTCCCTGTAAATGAGAAACAGGTGGCACAGAAAGACTTTCTTGCCCAGGAGCCCCACAGGTTTCTGCTTGGTTTCACTGGGAGTGAAGACACTGTCCACTAACAGCCCTGAGCTGGGAGAAAGCTGTGTGTTCTTGGAGCTGAGAAAAGGCTTATCTGTGTCTTTGTGACTGGAAGTGGGAGAGCAGGCAGAGCAATATGAGGTTAGAGAGGTGGGCAGGGACCTGACCCCATAGGAGCTGCTCTGTAATGATTTAAACCCTTTACGGAAGGAAAAATGTTACTGGTGGGTTTGATTTCAAGCCTCAGACACAGTCAATAGTATACACATCAGAAAAGGCCCCTGGTCATTTTATGCCTCTTTATCCCTGAAGAGGATTCTTTAAGGCATGTTATGGCTGTTCTTTTTTCAGGACCTGATGTGTCGATATTCAGAAATGGCCCTGGAAGACAAGAATTTGAATAGTCAGGAGGAGGCAGCTTATATAATTAATGCTGTGTAAGTAATTGCTTTATTTTTAAAAAAGCCCACTGAGTATAAATGTTAAATGCATTTATCTTAAAAAATCTATTAGTGGTAAGCTGACTGCATGGAGTATCCTAGAATTCACTTAAGTCTTGCCAAGAAATTAAGCAGCTTCAGTAACTTGATGTTTCAAATCCCTTTGCCCCAGGTGGTAGCAAATTGAAAACCATAAAAGGTTAAATCTCTACAAGCCTTTACAAACCATAAAAGTTTAAACCTCTACAAAGCTACAAAGCTTACAGATCTGCAGGGTAGCTCTGCAGTTGCACTGTAAGTATGTAAAGAAATTTATCTTTCAAGCATTTAGTGACATTTATGCTTATGAACATTCAGATTAAGCATAAATGGGTATCACATATTATTTGTTTAACAGGAACTGGCAGAGTATCTATTGAAAAGATGACATTGTGGAGTCTTGGGACGATTGAAAATAAGCCAGAATTTACTTTCTTGAGGTGTACATAAGAACTGCAGAATGTGTGTTTCATATTTCTCTCTCCTGCCTGATTCAGAATTCCTATGCCATAACTTACAAGAGCCCAGAATACTAGCTTATGTCAGAATAGCCATGTGCAGCTGTGCAGGCTGTTACTGCACAACTCCAAAGGGCACCACTGATGAGACCAAATCTACAATTTTGCTACCGGAGCTATATCTAATTTTGTGAGGACCCAATGAGAGTGACAGTCCTCCCACAGCTGTGCAAGGCTGTGAAGTAGGAACGTTAGCCATTGTCAGCTTGATCTTCAACGCCAAATTACACAAATGTGCTTCTCTATCTCCCAGTCCAGTGGCTTCTCAACTGTGCTATGTTTGTTTTCATATCCACATTCAAACTGAGGGAACTGGTCCATCAAAAGTATTCAGTCATTTTTTACTGCATGGTTTCCTGTTAAAATACCCTGTACCTTAAGAGATATATCTTTAGGCATGCTCCTGTAACCTAGTTTTCTTGGGTTACTACCTAATTTTTCAAGAATGCTTGGAACTTCTCATCTTATTTTGTTAACAGGAAATGTGAGAATAGTAGATACCTTATTTTTAAAATAATGGACTTACTTTAGCTATCAATTTGCACTGTAATTGTGAAACAGTTTGCCTGACTGTGCTCACAGTTTTTTTAGTGTGCTCAAATTCAATTCTTTGGGTGGTCTTCCACATTATGAGATATTGATTTCAAATTGTCACTATTATCTTCAAGATACATGACTCTGTTTTGAAGGTTCTTTTTTGGTCTTAGAAACACTAAGGGCATATATATTCCTGAAAACTGTGTGGCCTCTGGAGGTTCTGGTCTGAACTATATTCCAGAAGAATGAGAACTGCCTAGCAATCATTAAAATTTCCTCATAGTGTTTCTTCAGGAGGGAGTTGAGTGCAAAAGGCATTCCACTATTGGGCTATAATCAAGCCAAATGCCATTAAGAATGTGGCTGCAGACGTTTGAGTACATTTAACATGTGCACATTACTTTAACTGAGGAAAGAGGCTCTTGAATAATATTGGCTAACATTTTCAGAGGTAATGACCGTATGCTTTGCTCTGTTTTAAGCTCTTTGCCTGAATTAGCTCATTTAATCTCAAAGTGACTCTATAAAATAGGTACTATTATTAGTATTATTTAAATGATCATAGAGAGCTTAAGTAACTTGTCTAAAGGCATATAGTATGTAGCCTAATGCAGGAAACCCTGGTTCAGTTCCTGGGTTGGGAAGATCCTCTGGAGAAAGGAAAGGCTGTCCACTCAGTATTCTAGCCTGGAGAATTCCATGGACTGTATATTCCATGGGATTGCAAAGAATCAGACATGACTGAGTGACTTTCACTTTCACTTTAAGAGCTAGATTTGAACCCAGTGAATGTTCTTAACCACGCAATTAATCACTTTGCCATGAAAATACCTACTGGGGAGGGGGGACTTTCAAGATGGCAGAGGAGTGAGATGTGGAGATCATCTTCCTCCCCATAAATACATAAAAAATACGTCTGTATGTGGAACCGTTCCTACAGAACATCTACTGAACACTGGCAGAAGACCTCTAATCTCCGTGGAACAGGGTAGGGTGGAGGAAATCAGGAAAAAAAAAAAAGCCAGAGGGATCAGGACAGCACCTGTGCTTCAAGGAGGGACCTATAAAGGAGGAAAAGTTTCCATACACTTGGAAACCCCCTCACGGAGGGAAATGGGGGCAGCTTCAGAACCTCAGAGGGGAGCACAGCAACAGGTGAGCAGAAGGCAAAGCAGAGAGAATTCAGCACAGGGATCAGCACCGACCAGCACTTCCCAGCCTGAGATGCTTGTTTGCATGCCTGCCATGGTGAGTCGGGGCTGGGTGCTGAGGCTCAGTCTTTGGAGTCAGGCTCCAGGAAGAGGACAGGTTTAACTGCCATGAAGACAGACTGAGGGGCTACTACAACACAGTTGAGGGAATCCAGGGGAAAGCCTGGGCCAGCCAGAGAGACAAGAGACTTCCTAACTCCGAACGCTAGCAGATGGCAGGACACCACCTTTATAAGTGCCAGAGGCAGGATGGGCCCCTGCTGCAGTCCGTGCCCCAGGAGTGAGTGTGAAGGCTGCGGCAACTGCTGCCAAGCTGTGAGCAGGCAGGTTACTGCCCATACCTTAGCGGGAGTCTGTGCAGTCTGGCACTGCCGAGGGACCACAAGCTGGGGCCAGTTCCCCTGGGAGAGCATATTACGTGCCTCAGGCTGTAGCAGATCCCTGCAGGCCTCTCCACCACAGACACTCCCCACACATCCCAGCTGTGTCTGTGGTTCCTCTCCTGCTCCCCAGCCCAACTGAGCAAGTGAGCCCTGTGCAGCTGCTGCATTTGCTTCCCCGGTCGCTCAGCTGGTAAAGAATCCCCTGCAATGCAAGAGACATGGGTTTGTCCCCTGGGTTGGGAAAATCCGCTGGAGAAGGAAACCAGCTACTCACTCCAGTATTCTGGCCTTGAGAATCCCATGGACTGAACAGTCTACGGAGTCACAAAGAGTTGGACATGACTGAGCGACTTTTACTGTCTGGGCTGGGAACAAACAATGGAATGTGGCCTAGAAACACAGGTGGGGCCAAAACCAGTGCTGAACATGAGGAGCTGTGTGACCAAAGAAGAGGAAGGGAATTCACTTCTGTAGCTGCAGGTGCAGCAGGTTAAATCCCTGCAATTAGCTTGAGGCTGTGGACTTTGGTGACAGTTGTGGACTTTGGGGACAATTGTGGACTTTGGAAGCAAGTATAAGCTAGAGTAAGACCAGATCCGAGTCTGAGCTGACTCCACAGTGCCAGCAGGTCCAGAGACCTTCCCAGAAATATTAGAGGACTTTCTGAGTAGACAGATTGGCTGGAGCTCACTATGTGGCAAGGACAAGTGAGGCCACAGGAAAATATTCTTCTTACTACCACCCTGTCTGTCTTTTTTATTTTTTCATTTCATTCTGTTGTTCTTTTTTTTAAATTAGTTCTTCAATTTTTTGTTTTTACTTACTTTTCCCTTTTTTAATGCTTTTTAAAAAATTGTTTTATTGTATTTTCCCTTTTTCTACAGTAGTTTTTCATCATATTGTATTTTCCCCTGTGATTTTGGTTTTGTATTTCTGCTACTCTAGTTTTTAGCATTTGTTTTCATCTGTATTTTTATTTATTGGTTTGATTGCCTCTTCTTTGTTGGTTCCTCTTTTTATTCTTCTCTTTTCTTTGTGTGAATTTCATTGTGTGTTCCTGTATGTTTAGTGTTGCTTTTACCATTTGTCGTGGGGTTTTGTCCGTCCATTCTTTTTGTTTGTTTGTATGTTTGCTTGATATTTATTCTATTTCTTTCTTTCTTTTTCTCTTCTGTGCTGTGTGGCTTGTGGAGTCTTTGTGCTCCAGCCAGGGTTTGAGCCTGATTTCCAAGGTGGAAGACTGAGTCCGGAACATCACACAACAGCAAACTCCTGACCGCATGGAATATTAATCAACAAGAGCTCTCCCAAAGGTGTCCATCTCAATGCTAAGACCTAATCTCACACAAAGACCAGCAAGCTCCAGTGCCAGACGGTCACACCAAACAACTAGCAAAGCAAAAGCACAACACTACCTGTTCACAGACAGGCTGCCCAAAGGCATACGGAGCTCACAGACTCCCCAAAACATGCCACTGGACATGGAATTGCCCTTCAGAGAGACAGGATCCAGCTCTGCCTACCAGAACACAGGCACCAGCCAGCTCCCCCCCAGCCAACAGGAGACCTTCACAAGGCGCTGGTCTGCCCCCACCGAGTGGAGGCGGAAGTAAGACGAACGACAACCTTGCAGCCCGAGGAAAGAAGACTCCAAACACGGTGAATTAAAAAAAATTGAAAGAGAAATATGTGGCAGATAAGGAAGGATGCTAAAAATGAGAAAGGCCAAACAAATGAAGAGGAATAGGCCATCTGCCCAGAAAAGGACTCAGAGCAACGGCAGTAAAGGTGATCCCAAATCCCAGAACTAAAATGGAGGCACGGACCGAGAAGACATGGGGACCAATAAGAAACAAAGGAGAAAGCAAACTCAGGGCTCCCTTGCTCTCAGGCTGGGGAATAGGAGAGGTACAGCAGACACAGCGGGGGTGTGTGTGGGGTGCCTGGAGTGGCAGAGGCCTGCGGGCATTTGCTACAGCTTGAGGCAGGTCATGCTTTCTTCCCGGGAACTGGCCCCAGTTCGTGGGTTCCTTGGCAATGCCAGACTGCACAGGCTCCCAGGAAACTGTGGGCAGTGGCCTGACAATCAACAATGAACACTATAATGACTGAAATAAAAAATATGCTAGAGGGGACCAATAGCAGAATAACTGAGGCAGAAGAGTGGATAAGTGAACTGAAAGAATGGTGGAAATAACGAGGCAGAGTAGAATAAAGAAAAAAGAATGAAAAGAAATGAGGACAGCTCAGAGACCTCTGGGAAAACATTAAGTGTACCAACATTCAAATTAAGGAGTCCCAGAAGAGGAAGATTAAAGAAAGGATATGAGAAAAAATTTGAGGAGACCATAGTTGAAAATTTCCCTAACATGGGAAAGGAAATAGCCACCCAAGTACAAGAAGCTCAGAGAGTCCCATATAGGATAAGCCCAAAGAGAAACATACCAAGACCCATATTAATCAAACTAACAAAAATTAAACACAAAGAAATATTAAAAACAGCAAGAGAAAAACAACAAATGACATACAAGGGAATTCCCTTAAGGGTAACAGCTGATCTTTAAGCAGAAACTCTACAGGCCAGAGGGAGTGGCAGGATATACTTAAAGTGATGAAAGGAAAAACCCCACAAGCAATATTTCTCTGCTAGCAAGAGTCTCATTTAGATTTGATGGAGAAATAAAAGCTTTACAGATGAGCAAAAGTTAAGAGAATTCAGCACCACCAAATAAGCTTTACAACAAATGCTAAAGGAAATTCTCTTGTCGGGAAACACAAGAGAAAGAAAAGACCTATCAAGGGAAAAAAAAAAAAACCCTCAAAACAATAAAATAAACGGTAATAGGATCATATATATTAATAATTAATTCATTTACATTGTAAATGGATTAAGTGCTCCAACCAAATGACACAGACCGGCTGAATGGATACAAAAACAAGACCCCTATATATGCTGTCTACAAGAGATCAATTTCAAACCTAGGGACACATACATACTGAAAGTGAGGGGCTGGAAAAAGGTACTCCATGCAAGTGGAAATCAAAAGAAAGAGACAAGAGACAAAGAAGAACACTGCATAATAGTGAGGGGATCAAGAGATCAATCCAAAAAGAAATTATAACAGTTGTAAATATATATGCACCCAACATAGGAGCACGTCAATACATAAGGCAAATGGTAGCAATTATAAAAGAGAAAATAATAAGTAACACAATAATAGTGGGGGACTTTAACACTCACTAATACCAATGGACAGATTGTCAAAAAAATTAATAAGGAAACACAAGCCTTAAATGACAGTAGACCTAACTAATATCTTATAGGACATTCCATCCAAAAGCAGTAGCAGTTTTTTATCTGGAACATTCTCTGGGGTAAATTATTTCTTGGGTCACAAATCAAGCCTTGGAAAATTTAAGAAAACTAATACTATATCAGGCATTTTTTCTAACCACAATGCTATAAGA
>SJYC01041524.1:0-19604 GCA_006408675.1 Madoqua kirkii | reverse complement strand
AGCTGGTTCATTCCAAAGGTAAACAGAATTGACAAACCATTAGCCAGACTCACCAGTAAAAAAGAGAGAAGACTCAAATCAATAAAATGAGAAATGAAAAAGAGTTTACAATGGAAAACAGAAATACAAAGGATCCTAAGTGCCTACTATGAGCAACTGTATGCCAATAAAATGGACATCCTGGAAGAAATGGACAAATTCTGAGAGAAGTATAACCTTCCAAGACTGAACCAGGAAGAAATAGAAAATATGAACAGACCAATCATAAGCACTGAAATCGAAATTCTGCCTTAAAAATCTTCTAACAAACAAACAGAATTCCTGGGCCAGATGGCTTGAAGGCAAATTTTATCAAATGTTTAGAGAAGAGCTAACACATATCCTGCTCAAACTCTTTCAAAAAATTGCAGAGGGAGGAAAACTCCCAAACTGATTCTACAAGGCCACCATCACCCTGATACCAAAATCAGACATAGGTGTCACACAAAAAAGGAAATCACTGGCCAAAATCTCTGATGAACACATATTCAAAATCCTTAACCAAGTTCTAGCAAACAGAATCCAACAACACTTTAAGAGTATTCATACACCATGATCAAATGGGTTTTATCTCAGAGATGCAAGGATTCAATACACATAAATCAATCAATGTGATGTACCATATTAACAAATTGAAAGATAAAAATCATATGATCATCTCAATAGATGCAGAGAAAGCTTTAGATAACATTCAACACACCTTAATGATAAAGGAAAAGAAAAAACAACTCTCCAGAAAATTGGCATAGAAGGAACTTGCCTCCACATAATAAGGGCTGTATACATCAAACCCTGGGCTTCCCTGGTGGCTCAGAGGTTAAAGCGTCTGCCTCCAATGCGGGAGACTCGGGTTCGATCCAGGGGTCGGGAAGATCCCCTGGAGAAGGAAATGGCAACCCACTCCAGTATTCTTGCCTGGAGAATCCCATGGACTGAGGAGCCCGGTGGGCTGCAGTCCACAGGGTCACAAAGAGTCGTACGTGACTGAGTGACCTTACTTACTTACGTCAAACCCACACCAAACGTTATTCTCAATGGTGAAAAATTGAAAGCATTTCCTCTAGATCAGGAAAAAGACATGGATGCCCATGCTCCTCACTGTTATTCAATATAGTTTTGGAAGTCCTAGCCACAGAAATCAGAGAAGATGAAGAAATAAAAGGAATCCAGATTGGAAAAGAAGAAATAAAACTCTTACTGTTTGCACATGACATGATGCTATACATAGAAAATCCTAAAGATGCCACCAGAAAATTACTAGTGCTAGTCAGTGGATTTAGTAAAGTTGTGGGGTACAAAATCAATACAAAGAAATCCCCTGCATTCAAATAAAATGCCTAGGAATAAGCCTACCTATATAGATAAAAGACCTGTTTGCAGAAAACTGTAAGACACTGATGAGCAAAGTCAGTGACGACGCAATGGAGAGCAATACTATGTTCTTGGACTGGAAGAATGAATATTGTGAAAACAACTAGAGTACCCAAAGCCATCTACAGATTCAATGCAATTTCTATCAAATTACCAAGGCCATTTTCCACAGATCTAGAAGAAAAAATGTTATAGTTTGTATGGGAACAGAAAACACTCCCAATAGCCAAAGCAATTCTTGAGAAAGAAAAATGGAGCTGGAGGAGTTAACCTTCCTGACTTCAGACTGTACTGCAAAGCCACAGTCATCAGTACAGTATGGTACTGGCACAAAAACAGAAATAAAAAACGATAGAACAAGATAGAAATTGCAGAGATAAACCCTCACACATACGGACATATTATCCTTGACAAAGAAGGCAAGAATATACAATGGAGAAAAGACAGCCTCTTCAAAAAATGGTGTTGGGAAAACTGGATAGCTACACATAAATTAGAATACTTTCTAACACCATACACAAAAATAAACTCAAAATGGATTAAGACTTCAATGTAAGCCCAGAAACTATAAAGCTCTTAGAAGAAGACATAGGCTTTTAAAAGAAGCATAGTGTATTAGAAAATATAGGCTGTTAGAAGAAATATAGGCTCTTAGAAGAAACCATAGTGATATAAATTACAGCAAGATCTCTCACTCACCTCCTTGAGTAATGAAAATAAAAATAAGCAAGTGGAACCCAATTAAACTTAACAGCTTTTGCATAGCAAAGGAAACAATAAACAAGAAGAAAAGACAACACTCAGAAGGGGAGAAAGTAATTGCAAATGAAACAGCTGACAAAGAATTAATTTCCAAAATATCTAAGTAGTTCATATAGCTCAAAATCAGAAAAACAATGCAATAAAATGAGTAGAAGACCTAAACAGATTTTTTCCAAAGAAGACATAAGGATGGCCAATATGTACCACTGCTTTCTCATCCATTCATCTGCTGATGGACATCTAGGTTGCTTCCATGTCCTATCTATTATAAACAGTGCTGTGATGATAATTGGGGTGCACGTGTCTCTTTCAATTCTGGTTTCCTTGGTGTGTATGCCCAGCAGTGGGATTGCTGGGTCATAAGGCAGTTCTATTTCCAGTTTTTTTAAGGAATCTTGGGGCTGGTGCACTGGGATGACCCAGAGAGATGGTATGGGGAGGGAAGGGGGAGGGGAGGTTCAGGATTGGGAACACGTGTACACCCGTGGTGGATTCATGGTGATGTATGGCAAAACCAATACAGTATTGTAAAGTAAAGTAAAGTAAAATAAAAAAAAGATGGTCAATAAACACATGAAAAGATGCTCAGCATCACTCATTATTAGAGAAATGCAAATCAAAATCACAATGAAGTATTACCTCACACCAACCAGAACGGCCATCATCAAAAAACCTACCAACAACAAATGCTGGGGAGTTTGTGGAGAAAAGGGAACCCTCTTATACTGTCGGAAGGAATGTAAACTGCTACAGCCATTATGGAGACCAGTGTGAAGGTTCCTTAAAATAATGAAAAAAAAAAAAAGGGATAAATCTACCATAGGATGCTGCAATCCCACTGCTGAGCATATCCCCTGAGAAAACCACAGTTCAAAAAGATACGTGTACCACCGTGTTCATTGCAGCACTATTTACAATGGCCAGGACATGGAAGCAAGCTAGATGTCTACTGACAGATGAATGGGTAAAGATGTGGTATATATATTATTACCCAGCCATAAAAAGAAGGAATTTGAGTCCATTCTAGTGAGGTGGATGAACCTAGGACTTGTTATATAGAGTGAAGTAAGTCACAAAGAGAAAAACAAATATTGTATATTAACACATATATATGGAATCTGGAAAAATTGTATTGATGAACGTATTTTCAGGGGAGAGGAGACACAAACAGAGAGAATGGAGCTGTGGACACAGGCAAGGGAAAGAGAGAGTGGGATGAATCGAGAAGGTCGCACTGACATGTATACAACACTATCATGTGTTAAAGAAAGAGCTAGTGGGAAGCTGCCACTATGTAATATACGATGCCCAGTCTATCACTCTGTGATGACCTGGAGGGGTGGGATTCAGGGAGGGGAGGGAGGCTTATGAGGGAGGAGATTATATATATATATATACTTATGACTGATTTGCATTGCTGTATGGCAGAAACCAACATAACATTGTACAGCAATTTTCTTCCAATGAAAAAATAAATAAAATATTAAGAAATACCTACTGTGTGAAGCCCAGAAGACAGGGCATATTCAATAACATTTAGCTATTATAGTACTGGGGCTTCCCAGGGGGCTCAGTGGTAAAGAATCTGCCTGCCAATGCAGAAGCTGCAGGAGACACAGGTATGACCCCTGGATTGGGAAGATCTCCTGGAGGAGGAAATAGTAACCCACTCCAGTATTTTTGCCTGGAAAATCCCATGGACCGAGGAGCCTGGAAGGCTACAGTCCATGGGGTTGCAAAGAGTTGAATGAAAAAAAAAAAAAGTAGCCTTCCATCCTACCAATAGGAAAATACTAGGCCACATATTTTACAGTATACTCAGTATTATTCAGAATATGAATTACAATATTTGGTAATTAGAAGGTGAAAATTATTTCTTGACTATTAACAAAGTTGTCCTTTTTTTAAAAAATTCTTCTGGCTTCCCTTCTTTTGAATTTTTTGGTTCCCTTTTTATTTCATTATTGGTTTTGTTTTTATTTCATTATTTTGGGTAGCCCTGAAGCCCCCATATATAAAAATAAAATAGAGTGTTTTTATAAATCACTCTTTCATGGTGTTAATTTTGAACTAAGGTGGTAACCCCTGGTTAAAATAATCATAGCAAGAAATCTTGGACAAAATTGAGTCAGGCTGCAATTTAAAATGATCTGCTGAATTCAGGTTTCCAGCAGTCTTCTTCCATCATACCTTCATGGGGGCACATAAAATGATGTTATCATCTGTGACATTACCTCAGAAACTTGAGGTACTTTATAGCAAGTCGTATTCTCTGATTAGGAAACTCAGACCCGTTGATTTTTGCACTGCCATTCTTTCAAGCCTGAAAATTTGTGTTGTTTTCTTAAACTGTGATGCGATCATTTAAAAATGCCTTCGTGCATTCCGGCACCTTCCACAAGTGAACCAGTGCCCAGTAAATAAAGTAGCAGCCCATGTCCCTTTTAGCAAAAGCTATATATCTGTTCAGACTTGTAATTTGCTCCGTTTATATCCTTTGCCCTTGAACTCTGGTTATTAACGCAATGTTTCTCCAAATGATGCCATATAACTCTGCTCTGAGCACATTCACGGTGACACCCTGCAAACATTCCAAGGGCCAGGGCCAGCCAGAGAAGGGAAGGAAGGACAGCTGAATTGTGGGAGTTGCAGTGCATTACTCAATGTGGAGCGGCTGTAAAACTATGACTGTTAATATTCAAATTGCAGCAAGGCCAGGGCCAGCCTCAGCTAATATTCTGAGGTCTGGTTGGAAAGCAATTTAGCAAAGTAGCTTTGATTAAAAAAGGAACAGCCAGAATCACTTCTCCCAAGAAAGGAACTAAAAATCTTTCAAAGGATTTGAGGCAGGTGCTCTAATTATACATTTAAAAAAATATTATGGTGGTTTTGGAGAGGGGACTGTTCAGTTACAAAATGCGTATCTTGTGTGTGTGGTGAAACTATGGACCAAACTCCTTTGTGTAAACTGTAATGAAATATACCACTTTTTTGTGTGTGTGTTATAACTGTTTGTATCCTACATCTTACATAAGACAATTGAGCATTGACTGGCTTTATTGATTTCATCTAAAAAATAGAAAATTTACTAATGAATCTTGTGTAAAACTTTGGACAGGGAGTGAGACCAGTCTTCCTCACAATATCTGTGAAGGGATGCACTGATTCACCAAGTTAATAATTTTGAGAATGCAGAGACTGTGCAAAATCTACTTTGGAACGGACATTGTTCTCCCACATTTTAGAAAAGAGCATTTACAAAAAATATCTCATTCTTTTGAAATAAGAAAGTCATACATATGCAGTAATATGCCCAAGACAGAGCTTGTCCATATTTGTTTATTTTAAAATATTGTATTTGATTCAAAATAATGTTTCTTAAAAGTTTAGTTTTTCAAAGCTCTTTATTACAATAGATTTTAATAGATTTACACTGAAATGACTTTACTGCAAAAGTCTTTTTTTTTTTTTTGGCATTTTACCTGGAAGCAAATTGTTCACAGCAATAAGATTTAATTTGTACACGTCCTCCCCAAATCCTAGGCTATGCATAATGCAGTTCATGCAAAAAATGTTGATGGGAATGAGAAAATAATATACCATCAAATATCAGATTTCATGCTGAAACATAAGCTGCCTGGAACCTCTGGGCACACATCTGTATTTTTAGTGGTCTATGTGCCTTTATAAATAAGCAAAAGAAAAACTTAAACTATTCCAATTGACTACCCTATTAATTTTTTTTTGACACAAAGCGTGATTTGAATACATTTGCATGTCCAACTATATACAAGTGGTTATTACCAATAAAAAATGCATAAGCCATAGGTTCCCATGAACACCAAACACAGTGTATTAGCTGCTCTCGTTCTGGTATTATTCCCAGAGGAAAAGGAATTCTAGGTTCCAAGTAAGATGTATTAAAAGTACCGGGGAAAGTGTTTTCATGGATATGGAGCCATGCGTTTTCCTCATATTCTGTCTCTAATTGACTGCACCTAAATTGAAACAGGTTTTTAACCTTTCATTAAAGAAACCAATCTAGTGATCTTAATTTGAGAACATTGTTTGGCTGAGGAACATAAAAACATAAATAAGAGGATTTTACCATTTCTCTGAGATTTTCAGAATATCATACTTAATGAGCAGAATCATGAGACAGACACCTTGGTTACATTATTCATCTCTAAATCCCCATCTGATGAGTATCTGATGAACCAGCTCCAGTCTAGTTTTTGAGTTAAATGCATACAAGACGAAAGTTGAAAGTGTATTGTGCATCATTTGAAATGTACATCAACTGTAATAAAATTATGAGCTTTATAATACTGAGACTTTTATTAAAATTGACCTTGTGATATGGATGGTTTTCTACTTGTGAAACCTCAAGGTGTTTGTTTTTATATATTTCATTCAGAAAACTGTGATCCCACTGTGCCAGTAAAACCAAGTTTGAAGAGCCTGGTTCGCATGTTTTTGAGTTTTCAGGGCTAAATGACTGCTAAATGCACGTGAGACCTAAAAATGTGTACTGTGTTAGATGCATAGCCTATATGAATTGCAAGTAGATGTTATGTTATTCGGAGAAGGCAATGGCACCCCGCTCCAGTACTCTTGCCTGGAAAATCCCGTGGATGGAGGAGCCTGGAAGGCCACAGTCCATGGGGTCGCTGAGGGTCAGACACGACTGAGCGACTTCACTTTTACTTTTCACTTTCATGCATTGGAGAAGGAAATGGCAAGCCACTCCAGTGTTCTTGCCTGGAGAATCCCAGGGATGAGGGGCCTGGTGGGCTGCAGTCTCTGGGGTCGCACAGAGTCGGACACGACTGAAGCGACTTAGCAGCCCAGCTACGTTATTTGGTACAGGACATGTATTCTGTTGATAGAATGATAACATAGCTTATTAAAAATTCTGAATGTCTTGAAATTTGATGATTCTCCACAGACTAAACTTGGCCTTTCTACCTTTCTCTCCTAAATAAAATGTATTTATACACAGGCAGACACTATGCAGTGTCGTTACACTTGCACTAGTTTCAAGTATCTGATTCCAAAATGTTCAGAATGACCATTCCTGGTTCAACTGTTCATTTCCCTTTTCATAACTGCAGCTTCCTCCAACATTTCTATTACAGTTCTTCAGAATTCACCTTCTTATCTGTAAGCAACATGTTTGTATTACTATGTCTTAAAAACTACTTCTTCCTCTTCTCCGCCTTCTTAGAGTTGTTTGAATATGGGCCATTATCAATGGACTTTCCAGAAAAGAAGATTTGTCTCTCTTTACCACCGCGGCCCCCAACTATACTTACATCTTTAATATTCTTAATACTGTTAGATTGTATTTTTTATTAATATTCTGTGTGTAATGTTACTAATAAATTCTGCTGAGGACTGTGCTAGGGAATAAATAAACCTTTTCTTACACATTTTCTGTTTTTTGTAGAGTTAATAATTCCTTTGTTTTTAATTTAGTTTGATTTTTTTGTTCTTTTACTTTCTAGGTAGTTGCCACTTAAGTCATCACTAAATTCTCTGGCAGTCTCCTCTCAAGACCTTCATATACTTCAGTTACTTTTTCAAGGCTTTCATTCTGGAAACTTCTACCTCCTTCTAGACCAATAACTCTTATCATCTGGGCACTGCTGTCCTTCTGGACTCTCCCTTCAGAACTATGCTCCACCAGTCTGCTCTTGGGTCTTCTGTTGCTGCATCACTTTTCTTTGTTTTTCTTGCTTTAGTCTCTTACATATGTGGCACCCATCCCCCTATGGCTAACTATAAAAAAGGAGGGGGGCTTTGCAGTCTAAAAGTATTCTTGTTTTAGCCACCCTGTTAACTAGTAATCTTCTTGGACTAGAATTCTAGGATAGAAAATCTTTTCCTTTCTACTTTTATAGGTATCTTTATCAAAAAGTCAATTTGGGGTCATTTTAAAAAAATACAAATCAGTGATTAGGTAATTAATATAGTCTATCAAAATGAAATTTAAAGACGTGACACCCCCAAAAAAGAGTTTTATTATTTTATTTGTGATTATAAAGCACCTTGTAGTTTTTAAAAAATGTTTACTTAGACTACAGTACTATAGTATATAATTTTCCACCTTTCTAGAAGATTCTAATTGTGCATACCACATATCCTAGTGTTTTC
This sequence comes from Madoqua kirkii, assembly GCA_006408675.1. NCBI lineage: Eukaryota > Metazoa > Chordata > Mammalia > Artiodactyla > Bovidae > Madoqua > Madoqua kirkii. The sequence continues at coordinate 11,276 of SJYC01041524.1, read as the reverse complement.
TTAGCATCATTTTAATATTTATATTGTTTATATGTTATTTTTTTATGTAGCATGCTATTGATTATCTCAGCAATTGATTACTCCCCAAATTAGTAGAGGTTTGCTGACTATAAAGTAAAATATATATGAAATATGAATGTATGATGCTGAATTGAGCTCCACATTGGCCAACAAAGCAAAAGGTACCACACCTTAAAGAAGATTAATTTCTATATGAGATTACTGAAAAGTGAAAATTGAGATAGAAGAAATAGATTATATTATAGAAGAGTTATATTCAATAAGATAAAATTTAAAGTAAGTTATTCCAAATCCTACTTGCATATGTAAATTTTGATAAGCTGAGTGCTAGGTCTTAAACACACTTTCTTAAAACCTTAAAACAAAACATACTACCTAGCATTGAAATATTGTGGGGACTATTCTCCTGGATATGTGATTTGCTGCATTTGACTTGAATAAGCATTCTATCTTTACAGTGATTTATTGAATCAGCTTCCATAAATTCTAATTAACAAGAAACTGGTAGATATCTAAGAACACTCTATTAAATCATTTCTCCCAATAACTGTACACAGTGAAGTAAAAGTGAGAGTGGATATAAAATAAAATTTTAAAAATATTACCAACTTTAATATCATTCTCATAAGCTTCACAAGTCCAGCGCAATATATTTCAGGCCTGTGAAGGTCAATACAAAATGACAGATTGAAAAACTGTACGTGACTTGCAAAAGTCATTTTTAGGCAAGTTGTTTACCAAGGCTTAAATTAAATTAAAGCTTACCTTGTATCAGACATTTTTATTTTATCTGGATTGTGGCCTCGTTTTCGAAGATCACTTTTATCTCTGGTTGTCAAGTACATATTACCATTGTGAAAATGAGCTTGATGGCATGTGGCAAATACTGATTAAGTGCTGGCCCTTTTCCTTGAAGAAATGAATTTTTATCATTGGAAATAAAATACCAAAGTTTTTTTTTTTTTCTCTCTCGTAATTTGCAGCTTCTTCCTGAGATTGTAATCGACAGAAGGAGTGGATTCCAGTGTTAACACAGGATTTGAGTCAGACATAGCTGGGTTCAAATCCCATGTCTGCCGCTTATGAGAAAGCTACTAAACTTATCTGTGGTCACTGGTTACCTCACAAGTGAAATATAATCACTCCTGTTTATCAGAATTTAGCAAGGTATGTAGGACAGAGCCTGGCTTAGAGGAAGCACACTCATAATCTGAAAGCCATTGATGATGGTCATGATTTCATTGTGGGTTTCACATCTGTATTATTATCATTTTCTTATATTTTTATTGTTAACTTTTTTACCAACTGGCATTATAATTTTAGTGCTCTGGGATTTGGATATTATATACTAAAGATATTAGAGATGAAGTTCCTGAAGTGATATAATTTTAACCACATCAAGCTGGTTCTCTGGGTCTGAGTTTCTAGCACTTTGCCTGTTTTAGAACTCTCATCATCTGAGGGTAGACACCTTGAAAGTTTGCAAATCTCCCTGCTTAGAGCTTTCTCTGGATGAATCTGATTTAGAGATGAGCCTGTTGCGCCTTCTAGTTCATTGCGCTGCTCCAGTTTTCTTTCCTAAGATCCGATCAGCCAGACAAGGGGTGCAGCTCTATCTGTCCATCATGACCTTAGGACGCTCCAGCATTCTCGTCATATGTCCCATCGTTGCATGAGTTGTGAGATGGATGAGCTGATTTGACTTTGTCAGTGCTATCTCATTAACCCTCATTTTTTCAGGATGGGTCTAAGCTTACTAGGCACAAAGTAAAAGGAAATTTGGGTCACTTTTAATTAAACGCTCTTTATTAAACATTTCATTAAAAACTAGTTTTCAGAATAAAGACATTTTCACTAGCAGTCTCCAAAAGTGACCATTGACATTTCAAGTGCCACCATGAACTCAATCATATATTTGATGTTCCAATCTAATTATCATATATCAAAAATATCATATATCTAAAAACCACATTAATTATTAACCATAGCACATAAAAGAAACATATAATAAACACATAATACAAATGCACCTTTTGTTGAATTATAAGGTACACACTTTCATGTATAACTTGGTTAATCATTCCGGATGTCTTCCATAGGTCCTGTGTCCATGAAGACTAACCAAGAGTGTCATTTATATTTAGTAATGTAGAAGGAAAAGCTATATAAATTGGCCCTTCAAACCTTCAGGTCCAGATGTCAGGTCCAGCAGTCTGAACACCTTTGAGAGAGGTGGCGGGCAGCGATGAGCAGAGCAGGCCCAGTGTCCAAAGAAGTGTTGGCAAAGCCTTTACACTGTAGAAGGAACAGGCACGAAGAGAAGCGGAATCAGCCACTGGCTTGGAGTGGGGACCAGCTTGCCCTACTGCCCGAGTTCTGGAGGAGATTTCAAAATAATGGTAATAGCAGATGATAGTTTTAAAAAATTAAAGATAATTTTTGGAACAGTTTTAGGAAGGTTGAAAGGAAGGAACAAAGATTTTACCCCTCTCTTCATACATGCGTGGTTTCCCCCATTATCGACAGTACTCACCAGAATAGTATTTTTTTTCCCCTCCAGGATTACTGTATATTGACACATCCTAATCGCCAAAAGTTCGCCATCTATCTTTGAGTTCATTCACCCAAGGTGATGTACAGTTTATGGATTTGGACTAATCTATGGTGACACTTATTAATTGTTATGCTGCTCCTAAGTCGCTTCAGTCGTGTCCGACTCTGTGTGACCCCATAGACGGCAGCCCACCAGGCTCCCCCATCCCTGGGATTCTCCAGGCAAGAACACTAGAGTGGGTTGCCATTTCCTTCTCCAACGCATGAAAGTGAAAAGTGAAAGGGAAGTCACTCAGTCGTGCCCGACTCTCAGCGAGCCTATGGACTGCAGCCTATCAGGCTCCTCCATCCATGGGATTCTCCAGGCAAGAGTACCGGAGTAGGGTGCCATTGCCATCTCCGCTTAATTGTTGTAGCATCATATAAAAGTATTTTCACTGCACTCAAATCCTCTGTGCTCTGCCAATTCATCTTTCTCCCCCGCGGCCAACCGTTGTTGTTGTTTAGTCACTAAGTTCTGTGCAACTCTTTTTCAATCCTGTGGGCTGCATCCTGTCAGGCTCCTCTGCCCATGGGATTTCTCAGGCAAGAATACTGGAGTGGGTTACCATTTCCTTCTCCAGAGAATCTTCCTTACCCAAGGATCAAACCCACGTCTCCTGCATTGGCAGGCAGATTCTTTACTGCTGAGCCACCAGGGGAGCCCCCCATGGCCACCTCTAGTGACCACTGATTTTATTATTTTATTTTTTTTATTATTGTATCATACCTGGAGTCATACAGTATGAGTCTTTTCAAATTGACTTCTTTCATTTAGTAATATGCATTGAAAATTCTTCTGTGTCTTTTCATAATTTAATAGGTCATTTCTTTTTAGTGCTGGATAATGTCCCACTCTCTGGGTGTATCACAGTTTATATATCCATTCACCTACTGAAGGACATCATAGTTGAGGTGGTTGTCGCAGTTTTTAAAATGAGACACCATAAATTTTGCTTCATTTATCAACTCTTCCTTTCATGAAAGATTCCTCTGTAATATGCAGTGCTGTTTTACCTACAGTAGAATTTCCATCAAGATTGACTTTCATCAAACTCTGCTACTGCTTATCAACTAAGCTTATGTAATACTCTAAATTCCTTGTTGTCATTTCAGTAATCATTGTAGCACCTTCACCAGGAGAAGATTTATTGCATGAGATCATTTCCCTTGTTCATCCATAAGAAGCAATTTATCTCTTCAGGTTTTATCATGAAATTGCAATTGAGTCACATCTTCAGACTTCACTTCTGATTCTCTTGTGATTTCTACCACATCTACACTGAAGTCTTGAACACATCAAAGTTATCCATGAAAACGGGCATCAGCTTATTCCATATGCCTGTGTATGTTCATATTTTTTCCTCTTCCCATGAATGACAAATGTTTTCAATGGCAACTAGAATGGTGAATCCTATCCAGACTGTTTAAAACCGAATTTTCTCAGATCCATCAGAGGTTCTAAGCAGCTATAGCCTCACATATATTTCTTAAATAATGACTTTAAAGTCAAAATGACTCCTTGATTCCACAGGCTACAGAGTGGATGTTGTGATAGCAGGCATGAAAACAATATGAATCTCTCTGTACATCTCCATCAGAGCTCTTGGGCAAACAAGTGCATTGTCCATGAGCAGAAATACTTTGAGAGGAATCTTTTTTTCTCTCCTAAGCAGTAGATCTCAATAATGGGCTTAAAATATTCAGTAAACCACAACAGAAGCAGAAGATATTAAGAAGAGGTGGCAAGAATACACAGAAGAACTGTACAAAAAAGATCTTCACGACTCAGATAATCATGATTCTGTGATCACTCACCTAGAGCCAGACATCCTGGAATGTGAAGTCAAGTGGGCCTTCGAAAGCATCACTATGAACAAAGCTAGTGGAGGTAATGGAATTCCAGTTGAGCTATTTCAAATCCTGAAAGATGATGCTGTGAAAGTGCTGCACTCAATATGCCAGCAAATTTGGAAAACTCAGCAGTGGCCAAGGACTGGTAAGGTCAGTTTTCATTCCAATCCCAAAGAAAGGCAATGCCAAAGAATGTTCAAATTACTGCACAATTGCACTCATCTCACATGCTAGTAAAGTAATGCTCAAAATTCTCCAAGCCAAGCTTTAGCAGTACACAAACCGTGAACTTCCTTATGTTCAAGCTGGTTTTAGAAAAGGCGGAGGAACCAGAGATAAAATTGCTAACATCCTCTGGATCATGGAAAAAGCAAGAAAGTTACAGAAAATATCTATTTCTGCTTTATTGACCATGCCAAAGTCTCTGATTGTGTGGATCATAATAAACTGTGGAAAATTCTGAAAGAGATGGGAATACCAGCCCACCTGACCTGCCTCTTGAGAAACCTATATGCGAGTCAGGAAGCAACAGTTAGAACTGGACATGAGACAATAGACTGGTTCCAAATAGGAAAAGGAGTATGTCAAGGCTGTATACTGTCACCCTGCTTATTTAACTTATATGCAGAGCATCATGAGAAACACTGGGCTGGAAAAAGCACAAGCTGGAATCAAGATTGCCGGGAGAAATATCAATAACCTCAGATATGCAGATGACACCACCGTTATGGCAGAAAGTGAAGGGGAGCTAAAAAGTCTCTTGATGAAAGTGAAAGAAGAGAGTCAAAAAGTTGGCCTAAAGCTCAACACTCAGAAAATGAAGATCATGGCATCTGGTTCCATCACTTCATGGCAGATAGATGGGGAAACAGTGGAAACAGTGTCAGACTTTATTTATTGGGGCTCCAAAATCAATGCAGATGGTGACTGCAGCCATGAAATTAAAAGATGCTTACTCCTTGGAAGGAAAGTTATGACCAACCTAGATAGCATATTCAAAAGGAGAGACATTACTTTGCCGACTAAGGTCCGTCTAGTGAAGGCTATGGTTTTTCCAGTGGTCATGTATGGATCTGAGAGTTGGACTGTGAAGAAAGCTGAGCTCCAAAGAACTGATGCTTTTGAACTATGGTGTTGGGAGAAGACTCTTGAGAGTCCCTTGGACTGCAAGGAGACCCAACCAGTCCATGCTAAAGGAGGTCCATCCTGGGTGTTCATTGGAAGGACTGATGCTGAAGCTGAAACTCCAATACTTTGACCACCTCATACGAAGAGTTGACTCATTGGAAAAGAGTCTGATGCTGGGAGGGACTGGGGGCAGGATGAAAAGGGGATGTCAGAGGCTGAGATGGCTGGATGGCATCACTGACTCAATGGACATGAGTTTGAGTGAACTCTGGGAGTTGGTGATGGACAGGGAGGCCTTGTGTGCTACGATTCATGGGGTCGCAAAGAGTCGGACACGACTGAGCGACTGAACTAAACTGAACTGAACTGAAACCATGTTGTAAACAGATGTGCTGTCATCCAGGCTTTGTTCTTCCATTTATAGAGCGCAGGCAGACAGGTTTAACATGATGCTTAAGGGCCCTAGAATTTTTAGAATGGTAAATGAGCATTGGTGTCAACTTAGTCACCAGCTGCTGCAGTTCCTAATAGGACAGTCAGCAAAAAACCCTGCAGATATATGTCCAATGCTTTTTCTGCTTCTATTGATGAAATCGTGTGATTTTTTTCTTTTTTAGTCTGCTTGTATGATTAATAGTTTTTTTTAAGGTTTTTTTTGTGTTTGTTTTTTTTTTGAAATTTGCCCCTACACTTTATCTTTCTTTCCAATGTCATTGAGAAAAAATTGACAGGTAACTTTGTGTAAGTTGAAGATATACAGTGTGATGATTTGATATGTATGTATCTTGCAAAATGAATACCACAATAATTTGAAGCTTAGAATTCAGCATTGACTTATCCTCTCTAGCTATGGAAGTCCTAGATGACATTTTCTTCCTGTTGAAGGATGTTTTGGCTGCACTGAAAATCTATTATTTAGTATAGCCATCTTTATCCATTTTCATAGCTAGATTTTCTGCATAATTTGTAGCAACTTCTATATCAGCAATTGCTACTTAATCTTTTTTTTTTTTTTACTTTATGAAAATAGCTTCTTCCTTAAACCTAATGAATCAGCCTCTGCTAGCTTCTTCACCTTACTTGATGTTCACAGCATTGAAGAGAGTTAGGGGCTTGCTGTGGATTGTGCTTTGGCTGAAGGGACTGTTGAAGCTGGTTTGATATTCTTTCCAGACAGCTGAAACTTTATGCTTATCAGCAATAAGGCTGTTTGCTTTCTTATCATTCATGTATTCACTGGAGCAGGTACTTTTAATTTCCTTTCTGCCTATCTCAGCTTTCTATATGCCTTCCTTCATATCATTTCTGGACTTTCTTGGTGGCTCAGACAGAAAAGAATGTGCCTGCAGTGTGGGAGACCTGGGTTCAATCCCTGGATTGGGACGATCCCCTCGAGAAGGGAATGGCTACCTACTCCAGTATTCTTGCCTGGAGAATTCCATGGACAGAGGAGCCTCAAGTCTACAATCCATGGCGTTGCAAAGAGTCAGATATTTGATATAAAACGAAAGACCTGTGACTGTTCCTTTCACTTGAACACCTAAGTACCATTATAAGGTTATTAATTGGCCTGATTTTAATATTGCTGTGTCTCAGGTTAGAGGGAGCCCCAAAGACAGAGAAAAAGATGGAGGAACAGCCAGTTGGTGGAGCAGTCAGAACACAGACAACACTTATATAGTAAGTTTCCAGTCTTATATATAAAGGCATGATTCGTGGCAGCCCAGATCAATTACAATTGCAACATCAAAGATGACTGACCACAGATCACTGTAATAAATATGATACTAATTAAAAAGTATAAAATGTTTCATGAATTACCAAAATATGACCTAGAGACACAGAGTGAACAAATGCTGTTGGAAAAATGGTGCTGATACATTTCTTTGACACTGGTTGTCACAACTCTTCAATTTGTAAAAGATGCAGTATCTGCACAGTGCAATAAAATGAACATGGAATATTTGCAGAGTTTTTGTTTGTTTGTTTTTTTGCAAATATCCTTTATCAAGTTGAGAAAATTCTTCTCCATTCCTAGTTTAGATTTTTTTAAAAATCACAAATGGATTAGATTTTATCCAATGTTTTTTCTGCTTCTGTTTATATAATCATGTGATTTTCTTTTTCTTTTTTTAGCCTGCTTGTATGAATTGGTTTTTTTAAATTTTTTGATCTTGTACTTTATCTTTCCATTGTTATTGAGAAAAAATGGCCATGTAACTTTGTGTAAGTTTAAGGTATACAGTGTGGTGATTTGATATGTATCTTGCAAAATGATTACCACAATAAGGTTAGTTAACATGTCCATTATTGTTGTTGCTGTTTAATCACAGCCCACCAGCCTCTTCTGTCACAGGATTTCCCAGGCAAGAATATTGGAGTGGGTTTCCATTTCCTTCTCCAGGGGATCTTTGTGACCCAGGGATCGAACTCAAGTTTCCTGCATTGCAGATGGATTCTTTACTGTTCAGCCACCAAGGAAACCCAGCACATCCATTTTCTCACAATACTAAAATTTTGTGTGTGTATTATAAGAACACATAAGATTTACTCTCTTAGTAACTTCCCAGCCAGTAATACTAAATATTGATAACTATAGTTGCCACGCTGTACATTTGATCCCCAGTATTTACTTATCTTACAATCAGATGTTTCACTTTGATCAACATCTCCCTACTACCCACCACTTGCAGCTTCTGGCAACCAGTATTCCACTGTTTCCAAGAATTTGACTTCTCATTTGAGATCCTAAATATAAGAAAGAGTATACAGAACTTGTGTTTCTCTGTCTCACTTACTTTATTTATCATAAAGCTGTCAAGGTCCATTCAGTTCATTTTAGTGACAGGATTTCTTTTTTATGCCCAAATAATATTCCATTTTCTTTATCCATTTATCTGTTGATGAACACTTAGATTAATTTTATATTTTGGTGGTGGAGATGGTCTAGTCTCTAAGTTATATCCTCCTTCCATGGGATTCTCCAGGCAAAAATACTGGAGTGGGTCGCCATTTCTTCTCCAGGGGATCTTCCCGACTCAGGAAACAAACCCAAGTCTCCTGCACTGCAGGGAGATTCTTTACCAACTGAGCTATGGGGAAGCCCTAGAATTTTGTGTCTTGGCTATAGTGAAATATGCTGCGATGAACATAAATCCACAGCTATCTCTCTGAGACAGCAATTTAATTTCCTTAAGATATAAACTCAGAATTGGGATGATGGGATCATAGGATAGTTCTGTTTCTCATTGTGTGAGAAAACTCCATATGTTTCCCAAGTGGATGGACCAGCTTGCTTTCCCATCAACAGTGCACCTCTTCCGCTTTCCTGCACATCCTCACCAACGCGTAACCATTCTAACAGGTGTGAGGAGGTTATTGTGGCTTTCATTCACATTTCCATGATGATTAGTAATTTTCACTGTAGTTTCATGTATCTCCTGTCTGTTTGCCTGCATTCTTTAGAAAAATGTCTATCCAAGTCCTCTTCTCGATTAAAAATTTTTTTTTGCTATTGAGTTATATGAGTTCCTTACGTGTTTAGGATATTAACCTCTTATCTGTTATGATATGCAGATTTTTTTTTTTGCCTTTCAGTAGGTTGCTTGTTCACTCTGTTGACTGTTTCTTTTGCTTTGCAGAAACTTGTCAGTCTGATGCAGCTCCACTTGTGTGTTTTTGCCTCTGTTGCTTGTGCTTTGTGCATTATATTTAAAAACTCATTACCAGCATCAGTGTCCAAGAGCATCTCCATATTTTCATTTAGGGTTTTATAGTTTCAGGTAGTACATTATAGTCTTTAATCCATTTCAAACTTTTTTTAAAAGTGATATAAGATAAGGATCCAATTTCACTCTTTGGCAGGTAAATATCTAGTTTTTTTCCAGCATCACTTCTTGAAGAGACTGTCTTTTCCCCTTTGAGTGTTCTTGGCTCCCTATACAAATATTAATTGACCCTGTATTTGTAAGTTTGTTTCTGTGCTCTCTGTTATACTCCGTATGTGTGTTTTATGCCACTATCGTTCTTTTGATTTCTATTATTTTCTGGTGTATTAGAAATTAGAGGGAGGGATGCCTCCAACTTTGCTCTTTTTTTTCTCAAAAAATCTTTGAGTATTCAGGGTCTTTTGTGGTTCCATATGAATCTTAGGATTGTTTTTTCTATTTCTGTGAAAAATGTCATTGGAGTTTTGATAGAGACTTTATTCAGTCTATGGATGGCCTTCAGTAGTACAGCCCGTTTAGCAATATTCTCCCAATACATGAGTGAGAAATATCTTTTCCTTTGCTTCTTCTTTAACTTCTTTCATCAGTGTCACAATTTTCCATGTACAGGTCTTTTACCTCCTTAGTTAAATTTATTCCTTAGTATTTTATCACTTTTGATATGATTGTAATTGTGTTATTTTGTTTCTTTTTCAGATATTTTATTGTTAGCGTGTAGTAGTGCAACTGATTTTTGAATGCTGATTTTGTATCCTTCAACTACTGAAATCATTTATTTGTTCTAAAAGCGTTTGGTGAAATCTTTAGGGTTGCTATATCTATAATATCATAACATCTACAAATAGAAGCCATTTTATTTCTTCCTTTCTGATTTGGATGACTCTCCTTTTTTTTTCTTGCCTAAGTGCTCTGACTTGAGTTTCTAATACTATGTTAAATAGGAATGGTAAGAGCAGACACCCATATCTTATTCTTAATTTTAGAGGAGAAGCTTTCAGCTTTCCACCATTGATTTTGTTCATTATGGGTCTGCCATATATAACCTTTATATATTCATGTATAACTTTCCTGTTCACAATTTTTAAAAGCTTTTATCATAGAAGAGTGTTGAGTTTTGTCAAATGTTTCTTTGTACATCTATTGAGAATATCATGTGATTTTTATTCTTTATTCTATTAATGTGGTATATTGCCTTTACTGATTTGCAAATATTGAACCAAACTGGCATCCCAGGGATCATTCTTATTTAACCATGGCATACGATCCTTTTAAAGTGCTGTTGAATTTGATTTGCTAGAATTTTTTTCAAAATATTTTTCATTTATATTCATTAGGGATTTTTGGCCTGTAGTTTTATTTATTTTTTCTTTCTTTCTTATATTGTGCTTACCTGTCTTTGCTGTCAGGGTAATGCTGGCCTCATAAAATGAATTCAAAAGTGTTCCAGTCTCTTCAGTTTTTTTCTGTTAGGATTTGAGGAGGATTGATGTTAACTCTTCTTTAGAATAGAATTCACCAGGGAAACTGTCTGCTTCTGGACTATCTGTTCTTGGTAGGATTTTAAATACTGCCTCCACCTCCTTGGTCTTTATTGATCTGCTCAGATTTTCTGTTCCTTCTTGATTCAATCTTGGAAGATTGTGTATTATAGGACTTTATCAGTTTCTTCTAGGTTATCCAATTTTGGGCATATCATTGTTCATAATAACCTCTTTTGATGTTTTGTATTTCTGTGGTCAGTTGTATTCTCTCTCATTTTATTTATAATTTTATTTGAGCATTCTCTCTTTTTTCTTGGTTAGTCTAGCTAAAGATTAGTCAAATTTCTTTACCTCTTTACCTTTCAAAAAACCTAGTTTCCTTTTTTTTTCTGTTATCTTTCTTGTTTTCATTTCTTTATTTGTGGTCTTTTTATACCTTTCCTGTTGCTAATGCTGAGCTTAGTTATTTCTC
>SJYC01041522.1:0-12060 GCA_006408675.1 Madoqua kirkii | reverse complement strand
CAGACAGCCATTTTGCTTTTTTGCATTTCTTTTCCATGAGGATGGTCTTTCAGTCAGCAAAAACATGACTGGGAGCTGACTGTGGCTCAGATCATGAACTCCTTATTGCCAAATTCAGACTTAAATTGAAGAAAGTAGGGAAAATCACTCGACCATTCAGGTATGACCTAATAAAATTCCTTACGATTATCCGGTGGAAGTAAGAAATAGATTCTAGGGATTAGATCTGATAGACTTCCTGAAGAACTATGAATGGAGGTTCGTGGCATTGTACAGGAGGCAGTGACCAAGACCATTCCCAGAAAAGGAAATGCAAAAAGGCAAAATGGCTGTCTGAGGAATGTTTGCAAATAGCTGAGAAAAGAAGAGATGCTAAAGGCAAAGGAGAAAAGAAAAGATATACCCATCTGAATGCAGAGCTCCAAAAAATATCAAGGAGACATAAGAAAGGTTTCCGAGGTGATCAATTAAAATAAATAGAGGAAAGCAACAAAATGGGAAAGACTAAAGATCTCTTCCAGAAGATTAGAGATACCAAGGAAACATTTCATGCCAAGATGGGCACAATAAAGGATAGAAATGGTATGGTCCAAACAGAAGCAGAAGAGATTGAGAAGAGGTGGCAAGAATATACAGAAGAACTGTACAAAATAGATCTTCATGACCCAGATAACCACAATGGTGGTTAGAGCCAGACATCCTGGAATGTGAAGTCAAGTGGGCCTTAGGAAGCATCACTATGAACAAAACTAGTGGAGGTGATGAAATTACAGTTGAGCTGTTTCAAATCCTGAAAGATGATGCTGTGACAGTGCTACACTCAATATGCCAGCAAATTTGGAAAATTCAGCAGTAGCCACAGGACTGGAAAAGGTCAGTTTTCATTCCAATCACAAAGAAAGACAATGCCAAAAATGCTCAAACTACTTCACAATTGCATTCACTTCACATACTAGCAAAGTAATGCTCAAAATTCTCCAAGCCAGACTTCACCAGTATGTGAACCAAGATTTTCCAGATGTTCAAACTCGTTTTAGAAAAGGCAGGAGAACCAGAAGTCAAATTGCCAACATCATTGGATCATTGAAAAAGCAAGAGAATACCAGAAAGACATCTACTTCTGCTTTATTGATTACACCAAAGTCAAAGACTATGTGTAATTACAACAAACTGGAAAATTCTTCAAGAGATAGGAATACCAGACCACCTTACCTGCCTCCTGAGAAATCTGTATGCAGGTCAAGGATCAACAGTTAGAACTGGACATGGAACAACAGACTGGTTCCAAATCGGGAAAGGAGTACGTCAAGGCTATATATTTTCCCCCTGTTTGTTTGACTCATATGCAGAGTACATCATGCAAAATTCAGGGTTGGATGAAAGACAAGCTAGGATCGAGATTATGGGGAGAAATATCAATAATCTCAGATATGCAGATGACACCACCCTTATGGCAGAAAGCAAAGAGAAACTAGAGTTTCTTAGTGAAAGTGAAAGAGGAGAGTGAAAATGTTAGTTTAAAATTCAAGATTCATTTTCATTCGTTTCATCTTGATGTATGGCAAAACCAATACAATATTGTAAAGTAAAAAAAAATTATTAAAAAATGAAAATCTCATTAAATACTTTCACAAAAACTGAAAAAAAAAAACCAAGTCAGTATTTAAAAAATGAAGATCATGGCATCCAGTCCCATCACTTCATGGCAAAAAGATGGAGAAATGATGGAAACAGTGTTAGACTTTATTTTCTTAGGTTCTAAAATCATATCAGACGGTGACTGCAGCCATGAAATTAAAAGACACTTGCTCCTTGGAAGAAAGTTATGACCAACCTAGGCAGCATGTTGAAAAAACAGAGACATTACTTTGGAAACAAAGGTCCATCTAGTCAAAGCTATGGTTTTTCCAGTAGTCATGTATGGATGTGAGAGTTGAACCGTAAAGAAAGCTGAGTGCTTAAGAATCAATGTTTTTGAACTGTGGTGTTTGAGAAAACTCTTGAGAGTCCCATGGACTGCAAGAAGATCCAACCAGTCCATCCTAAAGGAAATCAGTCCTAAATATTCATTGGAAGAACTGATGTTGAAGCTGATGCTCTAATACTTTGGCCACCTGATATGAAAAACTTATTCCTTTGGAAAAGACTCTGATGCTGGGAAAGATTGAAGGTTGGAGGAGAAGGGGATGACAGAGGATGAGATTGTTGGATGGCATCACCAGCTCAATGGACATAAGTCTGAGCAAGCTCTGGAAGTTGGTGATGGACAGGGAAGCCTGGCATGCTGCAGTTCATGGGGTCTCAAAGAGTCGGCCACAACTGAGAAACTGAACTGAACTGAACGCCTTAGCTAAGCATAAATTGTGTATTAGTCACTTAGTCGTATCCAACTCTTTGTGATCCGGTGGACTGTAGCCCACCAGGCTCCTCTGTGGGATTTCCCAGGCAAGAATACTGGAATGGGTAGCCATTTCCTTCTCTGGGGGAATCTTCCTGACCCACGCGTTGAACCTGGGTCTCCTGCATTACAGGCAGATTCTTTACTAACTAAGCCACCAGAGAAGCCCAGTAATTATTAAACTAAGGGCTCTGCTGGTAGAGCAAAGAGGTTTTTTCTTGGCCATACAGCGTGGCAGGCAAGATCGTAGTACTGACCTGAGATTGAACCCATACCCCCTGCAGTGGAAGCACAACGTCTTAGTCATTGGACTGCCAAGGAATTCCCACTCAGAGAACATCCTCAAGTGACCTCATTTCCTGTAGCATGGTTCAGGTTTGGAATGAATCAATTAGCAGAAAATTAAGCATCCATCATAGCTTTAAGGTAGAATAGAAACAAAATATTGTAAACTAAAACCTTGTATAATGTGTGCTTCAGGTAGCGTTTTGGACATACGATGGTCTGTGAAGGTGAAAGTGAAGTCCCTCAGTCGTGTCTGACTCTTTGCGACCCCATGGACTGTAGCCTGTCAGGCACCTCCGTCCATGGGATTTTCCAGGCAAGAGTGCTGGAGTGGATTGCCATTTCCTTCTCCAGGGGATCTTCCCCACCCAGGAGTCGAACCCAGGTCTTCCGCATTGCAGGCAGACGCTTTACTGTCTGAGCCACCAGGGAGGATTATACTATGGTATGGTTTTCCTTTTATAAATGAAATTGTTTTTCTTGTATGCAGTTTCACAGTTGTGCTCAGGGCTCCTGTGCCCACCACCTGGAGCGCATCATCGTGATGATGAAAGGAAGCTAAAAGGCCATAGAAAACGAACCTAGCAATACTGGACAGTGCTGACTTCCAGTCTCATGAGCATCTTTGACTCACTAATATTTTTGTTGAAGTGATTGAAGTCTTCTGCTTTGGTGTTTAGGCCAGACTTTAATTTAGATATTTGTAATAGGCATTTAAATTTGTCCTCTTTGAGTTTTGTAAAGGGACTCTCTGTCCTGTTGTGTGGCAGTTAGAGCCTCCTCAGTATCAGCTCTAGCTTTACTTGTCAAACTTGCACTTTTTTCAAGTGAAATAACATATTTCCAGAAAAAAAAATCCAGTAATAACAAAACCTTTCTGTCAAGGAACTGCAGTAGTAATTCCTTCTGTCACTCATGACTAACAGTGTTTTCCACTGATTTCTCTTTTTCTCTTGCTTCTAAAAAATTCAAAATAGAAAAATAAACCTATAAAAAATATCCAAAATGATTGTTTTGTTTCAGAGTAGTATGTCTGTGTGTGAGCAATAATATGAATTTGACTTACTCTTAAAAAATCCATTTTTCTGTTTGCCTTCAGAATGGTTGTGATATTGTCAGCATTTACAGCTTCTCAGCTAGAATCGTCTCTGAGGCTCAGGACGGAGTCTTCATAAACTCCTCTTGCCAGTCTGTGCTTTGGCATCCACATGTCAGAATGAGTTTCATACAAATCATGAAAGTGTAGGGTGATCCTACATGCTCCACTTTACAGCTGACCTTGACCATCCTTTCCTGCTGATTCTGGACTTATTTGGGTTTCTTTTTCTGGCATGACTCCTTTAAATTATTAATGGGCATTTCATCTGACTATTAAAGATTAGCTGGCTAAGTACAGAGTTGTAGATGAGTGTAAGATGCCTGTTATCTTTCAACACATTTTGCACCTGGACATTTGGGGTTGTAGAGATCAAAGTGACTTTACTCTCTTATATCTCAAATTATTTTTTTCTTTTGAATCTAGGAATAATGAGCAAACCCACTCCTCTTCCCAGCTTCACTCCACATGGCCTGTTTTCCTGGCTTAAAGCAGCTTAGAATTAAATTAACCCCCCTCTTTCTCTATACTTCCACTTCCCCAACCCCATTTTAAGGTATAATTTGACAGTTTGCACAAGCAATTGCTTATGAACATGTGGCCTCTAGTTATAGAGGCTCCCTTTATTTGTGGAATTAGACATTTTGAACAAAACTAACTTTTGTGGGTTTATGGTCCCCTGAATGAGAGATTTTAGTGATGTATTTGAGAGGACTAGAAGATCTGGGGAAAATTTTAAATGCCTAAAATGTAGCTTTGTGTCTTTTCTGAGGAGCCAGTGCCCTGGGTGTGCAGGCATGTTCATAGGCCCACATTTATGCTCCTGGGAACACTGGCATTCTTTGACGCCGTCCTGATATCATTCGATTCTGCACCTCCTGCTTTTCACTTGATAAATCACATTTACGTTTTGTTGATCTCTGCTCCAGATTCTACCTAGTAGGTATCCTTGTGAGAGTGTATATGTTTCCGACTGTATTGACAGTATTCCTTGATTGACATGTGATGATGTCCCTGAGAGGCATTCACATACAGGAGTGTGTCACAGCCCCTCAGCTGAGAGCCAGTAAGCCAGTCCCTTGTATTTAAGGCATGGTCTGTGGACTATGGTGGGACACAGCATTCCTGCCCAGCAAAAGATTCCTCTATGGGAAACCTTTGATTTCCCTGAGTACACCTCTTGTACTTCTCAGTCTCAGTGTCAGCTTCCCAGAGGACCTTGTCCCACCATCGCTGCTAGCTCCAATGCTCAGCAGGTCTGCAGGATGCTGCAGTTGAAAACTGGCAGCTTCCTGCATGCCCTGCAGCTCAGCAAGAAGTCTGCGGGAGGAGAGCTGGGAGGCACCCTCTGTAGGTGCCACAGTGGTTCATCAGAGTCACCCATCTGCTTGATGAAAAAAAGCAGATTGGGATAAACAGTCTGTAATTCAATATTTTTCTCCAACTTCAAGTAACCTTATCTCTAGAATGTTAAAAGTAAGAATGACTGAAACTTCTGGAATAACTACAGACGTTTCACAAAACTCCATTAGACTGGAAGCCATGAGTTGAAAGAGGCTTGGAGCCAGAATTTATCTTTTCTCCAATTCTTCCATTTACCAGCTATGTGAACTTGGGCAAAAAATTTATATTTCCTAGCCTCGGTTTTCTCATCCATATAATGGGTAATAGTAATACCCAGACTTCTGGGGTTAATAAGGAATAAATTAGATGATATACAAAGAACTTAGCATAATACACAGAACAGAAAACATACAATAATCTCTTACTGAAAAAATGCAGTGTCAAAGCAAGTTGCAGTATTTTCTCAACTTCCACGTAAAACCTTTACAGTTGGTAATGAGATAACCAACTATATCTAACGACCCAGGAGACCTTCTGATTATAGTTTTATAAGCACCTTCACTCTATAAATTAAGTATGATTTGGAATATATTACTTTTTTTTGCTCGAGTTTTTGCATATGGGAAATGTAAAATCACTTAGGCTCATTAGTTCCCCCTGTCCAATTATAGTCTTAATTATGCTCATCTGGACCAATTATTTTGGCACCAAGAAAAATTGCCTTCTTTGTCAAGACCATAGACAAGAATCAGAACCAGCCCCAGAACCAAAGCCGAGTCTCTGTAGATATACATGTTCTGATTTGAGTCAAAGGTGCCATTGTTATACCCAGAAGCAGAACCTGGGACAAAGTTACTGCTTTAAAACATGCTCCTTTGCCAGCCATCCTCAGCCTGTAAACTAGCAGCTAAAATATCCAGCTATTTTCTCTAAAAACATTATAAATGTAAAAACATTTTGTGCTAAGAAGTGTAATAAGGGCAAGAATATACATTCATTTTCCCGCTGTAGTTTCATTTGGGATTTAGGCCAAACTCAGTAGATTAAAATAAAGAACTCAGTAGGCATAACTATGACTTTCGCAATGGAAATATTCGAGTAATGCATGCGATTATTCTAATGGAACTTTTCTGCTCCGGTTTTTAATGAAATGAGGGAGCTTTTCTGAATCACAGGGATTTGTTCTGTACTCTACCTTAGAGGCTGTATGTATGAGCGACCTCCTGATTTTAGACAAGTTGCCCTGAATTCTGTTATTTTCTCCTTTAGTTAGGATATAAAGGAATTTCAGCAGGCCACTTTTCCAAAGCATAGATTGCTAAATTAGGGGAAAGTCTATGCTTATTTCAAACAAATGTATGATTTTGTTTCTCCTAGGGCTGTAGTGGAATCAGAATATTCCTTATATGATTTTATGTTCGTGGTGGTTGTGGTGGTGGTTTTGTTGCTAAGTCGTGTCCATGTACTGTAGCTTGCCAGGCTTCTCTGTCCATGGGATATCCCAGGCAAAAATACTGGAATGGGTTGCCATTTCCTTCTGCAGGGGATCTTCCCAACCTAGGGATTGAACCGAGGTCTTTTGCATTTCAGACAGTCTCCTGCATTGCAGTAGGATTTTTTACTGACTGAACCACCAGGGAAGCCCTTTATGTGCTAGTTAAATCATTTCATTCAATCATTTGATTCTTACCACAAATCTGGTGAGATAGGCAAGTCATATTTATTTTATTTATTTATTTTTAAATTTTATTTTTACTTTATTCTACTTTACAATACTGTATTGGTTTTGCCATACACTGACATGAATCAGCCACAGGTGTACACGAGCTCCCAATCCTGAAACCTCCTCCTACCTCCCACCCCATATCATCTCTCTGGATCATCCCTGTGCACCAGCTCCAAGCATCCTGTATCCTGTCTTGACCATAGACTGGCACTTCGTTTCTTACATGAAGTATACATGTTTCAATGCCATTCTCCCAAATCATCCCACCCTCTCCCTCTCTCTCAGAGGCCAAAAGTCCGTTCTATACCTCTGTGTCTCTTCTGTTGTCTCACATACAAGGTCATCATTACTATCTTTCTAAATTCCATATATATGTGTCAGTATACTGTATTGGTGTTTTTCTTTCTGGCTTACTTCACTCTGTATAACTGGCTCCAGTTTCCTCCATCTCATTAGAACTGATTCAAATTTATTCTTTTTAAGGGCTGAATAATACTCCATTGTGTATATGTACCACAGCTTTCTTATCCATTCATCTGCTGATGGACATCTAGGTTGTTTCCATGTCCTGGCTATTATAAACAGTGCTGCAATGAACACTGAGGTACATGTGCCTCTTTCAATGTCCTAGAAGTGACATAATAGCTTGTTCAAAACAGTGTTTTTTGACTATCGTTATGTCATAAACAACTATCTTCAGAAGTTTTCAGAATATATCTTCAGAAATTTTAAATTCAGATATAAATTCAAAAATATATTCAGAAACGTTCTGAAATTTTTATATTTTCTTAAAAATTCTAGATTGCTAGTAATAATATAATTCTCAATTCTCTTTTTATGTGGGAGAGTAAAGCAGGAGCTGTGGTTAGAGGGCCAGGGTTGCCTACACCTAGGGCCTACCCTAGAGCTGGCTACACCTGTGATGTTGTTTATCATATCAGAGAGTGAGAGGTTTGGAATGGCAACTGGAAGAGAAGGAAAGGCAGGCTGATGTGACACTTCATCTGAGAGACTGAGACTGAGGCTTGTCCATGCTCAGGAAGGAGCAGGTCTTAGTAGTCTATGTCAGGCTACCTCACGCACAGGAGGCTGAGGAGGCCACCTTGCTCCTCAGGCCAAGGTGCAATTGCTCACATGTGTTCTGAGTCCAGGCTTTCCAAATGGGCTGCTGAACCCAATCAAAGAAAGGGTAGACGATCTAAACAGACACTTCTCCAAAGAAGACAGCCAAATGGCCAAAAAATCACATGAGAAGATGCTCAACATCACTAATTATTAGAGAAATGCAGATCAAAACTACAGTGAAGTATCACTCATTCAAGTCAGAATGGCCACCATTGAAAAATCTATAAGCAGTAAGCACTGTAGAGAAAAGGGAACCCTCCTACCCTGTTGGAGGGAATGTAAATGGGTGCAGCCTCTATGGAGAATAGCATGGAGGTTCCTTAGAAAACTCAAAACAGAGTTACCATATGATACAGCAGTCCTACTCCTGGGCGTATATCTGTGAAAACTATATACTTTGAACAGATATGTGCATCCAGGTGTTTATTGCAGCACTATTTACAGTAGCCAAGACATGGAAGCCACATGAATATTCATGAACAGATGAATGGAAAAAGAAGATGTGGAATATATATACAATGGAACTTTACTTAGCCATGAAAAAGAATGGAATGATGCCATTTGTAGCAACATAGATAAACCTAGAGATTATTATGCTATTATAGTAAAGTAAGTCAGAAAGAAAAAGACAAATATCATGATATTTTAAGCATATATATGTGGAATCTAAAAAATTTATGCAAATGAATTTATTTACAAAATAGAAACAGACTCACGGGCTTAGAAAACAATTTTGCCAGAGAGGAAAGGAGTTGGGGGAGATAAATTAGGAGGTTGGGATTCACATATACACATTGCTGCTGCTGCTAAGTTGCTTCAGTCTTGTCCGACCTTGTGCAACCCCATAGATGGCAGCCCACCAGGCTCCCCCATCCCTGGGATTCTCCAGGCAAGAACACTGGAGTGGGCTGCCATTTCCTTCTCCAACATATACATACTACTACATATAAAATAGATAATCAAGAAGGACCAGTAGGTCTTAATAGCACAGGGATCTCTACTCAACAGTTTGTAATAATCTATATAAGAAAATAATCTGAAAAAGAATTGATATATATAAACATATATGTATTATGTGTATGTAACTAAATTATTTTGTTGTAAACCTGGACATTAACTATACTCCAGTAGAAAATAAATGTAATACTGTACATTAACTGTACTCCAATATAAAATAAATTTAAAAAATAAAGGAGGTTAGCTCAAGATGGCAGAATAGAAGGGTATGAGCTCCTCCCTTGTTATATAAATACGAAAAGCACAACAAATCACTGAAAAACCATTGGCAAAAGATTTCTAGAACCTACCCAAAAAGATACTCTACATTCAAAGGCAAAGAAGAAGCCACCAGGTGGTAGAAGGGGCACAATCATGATAAAAACAACCCCATACTCAGATGAGTGACCCACAAACTGGAAAACAATTATGCCACAGAAATTCTGCCACAGGAGTGAATGTTCTGAGCCCCACATAGGGCTTCCCAGCAATAGGAGGAGGAGCCCTAGAGAATCTAGGTTTAAAGACCAGTGGAGTTTGAGCTCAGGAATTCCACAGGGCTGGGGGAAGCAGAAACTCAACTCTTTGAGGGTGCATACAAGATCTTGTGTGCACCAGGACTCAGGGTAAAAAGTAGTGACCACATAAGAGCCTGAGTGAGACCTACCTACTGGTATTGGAGGGTCTACTGCCAAGGTGGGGGATGTAGCTGTGGCTTACTGCAGGGACAAAGACACTGGCAGCAGCAGATCTGGGAGTACTCATTGGCATGAGCCCTCCCAGAGACTGCCATTAGCTCTACCCTACAGCCTGTAGGCTCCAGTGCTGGGATGCCTCAGGCCAAGCAACCAACAAGGCAGGAACACAGCCCTACCCATCAGCAGACAGGCTGCTTAAAATCTTCCTGAGCACAGCCCTACCTACCAGAGGCACAAGACTCAGCTTTACCCACCACTAGGCAGGAACCAGCCACTCCCATTAGGAAGCCTGCACAAGCCTCTTAGAGAGCCTCATCCATTAGAGGGAAGATAGTAGAAGCAAGAGGACCTATGATCCTGCAGCCGGTGGAACAGAAACCATAGTCACAGAAAGTTAGACAAAATGAGATTCTAAAGGAATATGTCCCAGATAAATGAACTAGATAAAACCCCAGAAAAACAACTAAATGAAGTGAGACTAGGCAACTTGCCAGAAAAAGAAAAGAATTCAGAATAATGATAGTGAAGATGATCAAGCATCTTAGGAAAAGAATGGAGGCACAGATTTAGAAGATACAAGAAATGTTTAACAAAGACCTAGAACTAGAGAACAAACAGATTAACAATATAATTACTGAAATGAGGAATACACTAGAAGGAATCAATAGCAGAATAACTGAGGCAGAAGAATGGATAAGTGACCTAGAAGACAGAATGGTGGAAATCACTGCTGTAGAACAGGAAAAAAAAATGGAATGACAAGAAGTGAAGATAGTCTAAGGGACCTCTGGGACATTAAATGCACCAACATTCACATTAGAGCATTCCTAGAAGGAGAACAGACAGAAAGGACCTGAGCAAATATTTGGAGAGATAATTGCTGAAAACTTCACCAACATGGGAAAGGAAACAGTCACACAAGTCCAAGAAGCAAAAGAAAGTCCCAGACAGATAAACCCAGGGAGGAGCACATCAAGACATGGTAATCAAATTGACAAAAATTAAAGACGAAGAAAAATACTAAAAGCAACAAGGGAAAAGAAACAACATAAAAGGGAACTCCCATAAGTTTATCAGCTGATTTCTCATCAGAAACTCTGCAGGCCAGAATGGCATGGCACAATATATTTAAAGTGATGAAAGGGAAGAACCTACAACCAAGATTATCCAGTGAGGCTCTCATTCACATTTGATGGACAAATGAAAAGCTCTACAGAGAAGCAAAAGCTAAATGAATTCAGTACCACCCAACCAGCTTTGCAAAATGGCTAAAAAAATAAAGGTGAATTGTCATGGGGAAAAAAATAAAGCGTATACAACAAAAAGAATGAAAACAGAAGCCTGCATTTATGGCAGAAAACATTTTGCACAGGTTACCTCTAAACCTCATATAGTGCTGAATGGAAGACATGATTGCCCCCATTTGATTGATTTACTTAAAATTTTTTTATTTTCAAATAATTTTAGACATACAGAAAACTTGCAAAAAAAAAACAGTACAGTGAGTTTCTATATACTCTTCACTTAGCTTCTTAAGATGTTAACATCTTAACCAAAGTACAATAATCAAAGCCCAAAAAAGTAACAACACTGTTAACTAAATACAAATCTTATTCTAGTTTATCAGTCCCCTCCCCAAAGGTCCCTTTGCCATTTCAAGGTCCAGTCCAGCATCCACACTGTGTTTATTGCTGTGTCTCCTTCATCTCCCCCTATCTGTGTCAGCCCCAAGTTCATCATCCTCTTTCCTGATCTTGGCACTTTTGTAAGTAATGTTCACTTACTTTGTAGCATGTCTCTTACTGTGGGTTTGTCTGATACTTCTGAGTTAGGTAGAGGTTGCTCATTCTAGTCAAGACTAGCACAGAAGTGATATGTTCTCACTATATCACATCAGGTAGAGTATGGGAGAGTGCTGGGAGAAATATCAATAATATATCAATATTATATCATGATATATAACATGCATATTATGTCAATAATATTCAATGAAATAATGTATCAATATGATAATATTGATATCAATAATATCAATAATGCAGATACACAAATGATACCACCCTTATGGCAGAAAGCAAAGAACTGAAGAGCCTCTTGATCAAAGTGAAAGGAGAGTGAAAAAGTTGGCTTAAAACTCAACATTCAGAAAATGTAGATCCATGGCATCTGGTCCCATCACTTCATGGCAAATAGATGGGGAAACAATGGAAACAGTGACAGATTTTATTTTGGGGGGCTCCAAAATTTTTCACTGCAGATGGTGACAGCAGCCATGAAATTAAAAGGCACTTGCTCCTTGGAGGAAAAGCTATGACCAACCTAGACAGCATATTAAAAAGCAGAGATATTACTTTGCTGGCAAAGGTCCATCTAGTCAAAGCTATGGTTTTTT